>JAQFYC010003862.1:0-19182 GCA_034694165.1 Tomocerus mixtus
ATGTGACCCATTTTTGTCTAACTTGTACTGGTGACCCGTTCTCCTATCCGTGCTACCCATCGAGTCCCCCTTAACTACTACGTAGTTTTTATAGTAAATAGTTGCATGTCATCTTATGCCCATCTTAATGCATTTCATATTACAATATTGACTATATAGCTGATCTGTTGTATTGTATCTATGTATAATAGATGGACATCCTGTCCTAGGTATGTATGTCTATTGTGTTGCAAACTGCAGTGTGCAATATTGCCATTAGAGGCAGTCTTTCTTGTGAAGTGCTTTCTCTTTTGGTTATAACAAGAAAAGAGCAAGAAGAAAAGGGAACAAACTCCAAAGTGTCACGAACAGGAGAAGGAAGTGGCTCGTGGCGATTTGAGTCATCTAATGTTAAGTACTACATCCTTACAGCATCCTACTATTCTATCTCATCTTCCTTCCTCTTCCTATAATACACGTAACACGTAACGAACATACCTAGGAATGTTACGTGCAGCTACCTTATATAAGTATTTCACGTACAAACATAGGTAATAATTTTCTACTTACTTACATTATACAATGTACTATTAGGAGAGAAATACTATTTTTATACTATTTACTACATATCCTATCAGTCCAGTCTATAAGAAAGCACTTGTGTATAACTCACCAAAAACGAAATGACAAGATTTGGATGAGGATTTACTAAAACGTGTAGTAGGTTGAACGTATAGGAAAAAAAGATGAAAGGACAGCAAAACAGGATACGAATATAATATATCTATGCATGTTATAGCTCAGTAGCTATAAGATTCCATCATCGAATACCTCAAACACACGAACAAATGCTGTTTCCACATAGTACATGCAAGAGCACAGATGATAATACTTGACTGTCGTATCAAACTATTATATTATGGGACACTGCCATTCTAATGTAAGTAAAGAATGACATATTACCTACAGATATTCTTTATAAGTACATTATACATGCAAGAGAGTAAAGAATATCGCATCAGTTGGCATTGGAACCATATTATAATATTATTACACAGGGAACCGCTTCCACTAGGTACAATATCAGTACTATTTAAATATGCTTACCAACACACACATTGTAGTACCTAACCTAACTGTAAGTAAGCGGCTATACAAGATTTGCAATAATACTACTTACTATGTATATATAATTCACCATTGCGTGTAGAAGTGCTTAAGTAGTGTAGCCTTACGTAGTATACTATAAATACTATAGACTCAGACTCAACTCACTCTCTCGACTCAACGAGCGAAATCCTTTATTGCACTCTACACTGCCATAAAATGTCTATTGAACGTCTCCAAGTGCTGATATATTTCTCGAGAGACTTCATGTCCAAGACCAAGAAGACCCCACATCACATACATTTCCCGTCTTTCCATTATCTACGCACAAACTCATGCAAATCCATTCATCCTGGCCTAGCTCTCTTTTTATTCGAATACTCTACAGCACTATACCTACATAGTATACAAATCCATACTGCAGTACACACACACAGAATCGAATAAGCTTAAGCTAAGCTCAACTATTTTCTTACAAAGAGTACAAATTCTGGTTTTTTCTACTTTTCTTCATCACACAACAGATAACTTTGCTTTAAGCTCTTGAATTCAAATCACATTACATACCTACTTACTATATCAACGTATTTTGTCTCATTTACAACTCAAATCCTAATCCTAAAACAAAACGACCTAAGAAGAACCTGAATGTACAACTTCTAAGTAAATTCACTTTTATAGTTTTTTATTTTGAACAGACAATAATATAATCCAGATTGGTACACTTTCTTCATTTGATTTTGAAATTATATGTAAATATACCATGTAAATGGCAAAAGTTTGAAGAAAGTGGGTGCGGGGATATTGCGCTATTAGTGTCATCGTTTTTCTTTTAGCTATATAAATTCTCTTTACATATTTAGGATCAACCACTCATTCCTGAATTATGACTTTCGTTCGTAGGTTTCACTTTGTTTACGAAGGTACTTGTGCTTGAGCGTTACCCTTTACTTGCTATTATGATGCATATGTACTTACATGTAGTTACTTATGGTTAGTTGAATTGCGTAGCTCAAGCTACTCATAATAGAAAACTGTATGTTATGTGTGTGTGTAGTATAAGAAAGCAAGTAAGTATTTTCGTGCGTGATGTGGTAGTGGTGTGCTAAGCCCATTGCACTAAAATGCATTTAGTTAGCAACATATAGAAAATAGAAAATACAACTCCCGAACAAAACTATCAGTCAATTCCCCCTTTTCAGCTATTCTAATAAAAGACGACTCACTTTACTTTTGTTGTGTAGCTCTCCGCTTTCCTCGCCTCACTCTCTGTTCTGTTTTCTATGTACTTCTATGTACTCTGTCGCTTACTCTTTCAGTGATTTCCTACTGCCATCCATCTCGGCTCTTTTCTCTATGTAAGTATTTAGTATTTGTATGTATACACACACTGCAATGCATTTGCACTCCTCAATGCCATTGAATT
This sequence comes from Tomocerus mixtus, assembly GCA_034694165.1. Lineage (NCBI taxonomy): Eukaryota > Metazoa > Arthropoda > Collembola > Entomobryomorpha > Tomoceridae > Tomocerus > Tomocerus mixtus. Next base: position 2,513 of record JAQFYC010003862.1, read on the forward strand.
GCACTACCCAAACTAAGTTTTAAGGTATGGAATCTTTTTATGTCCTAATGTGTTTTCCAAATCCCTCTTTGTCATGTGCACTATTTATGGAGGAGAAAGACACATTAGGAGCGGATTTACACAATTTGAATTTGAAACCCTCCCATTTGGTTCTACCGGTGAATTTTATTGAGCTCAATTTCAACTCTTTCAACTTAACTTACGCTTTCCTATAACATCAATACCAATACAGCCCTTTCCATTATACATCTATACAATAACACCGATAATGCATTATATTTTTATATGTTATCCCTACGTATAAGGTCCAATTTACCGCATTCATATCATGGGCACTGATTCTTAGCTACATGGAAGCAATTTACTACACTTTTATACATATTTATGTACATATTTTTCAAATCAAATGAACAATACACACAAAACGGAGTCAGGAAGCAATTTAAAACTTTCGGGAAGGAGCAAATGTCTAATCTAAAGTTTTACTTTTCTCTTTACAAATGTTTTAGCTCGATTCGATCAATTGGTTTGGTGGAAGCAAATGCAGGAAAAGCAATAATTTATCTGTTAACAGAGTTGGCTAAAACTGTGCACAATTTATGTACTTATAAATATGCTAACAGAATAGCTCGGATGTTATCTACTAAATTGTTTCATTCAAATTTTTATATTTCTCTATTCTTACTTATAGGTACCATTTCTCCTAATATTAGTACTCGTATATATATTTTTCATTCAAAACGGATCACCATGCCACGTATTTATAATTGTATAAGTATTCAATGGTATTCAAATTCAAATCTAGTTTCTTTCTTGTTTCTTTATGGTTGCACTACAAGTTGTTATAAAATACTGTTACTGTTCAGTTTGTTATAAAATAACAACAACATTTACAAAGATACAATCTAAAGCACTCGAGTACATGGATACACACACATACTGTACACGCATACATATCGTCTCCTTCTATGGAACACTTGGGAAATAAATCCCTCAGCTAATTTGTATTCATTTCTCATTTTGTTTGGAGACGCTCTCACTCTATGTAAATGGTAAATGGTAAATACATTCAAAGGACAAGACGAAGACACTCAAACGTAAGAGTGTCCTTTTTATGAATCATGTTAATAATTATTACGGGGCTCATCTTCTATCCTATAACCGAGACGATCCTTACGTTTTGTAATGTCACGTCACGTCACGTCATGCCCTGACAACAGTTGACACCATCGAAAAAGAAAGGAAACGCGTAAGCCTACAGCCTACGTAAGTTGATATAAAACAGAGAGACATATGAAAAATGCGTAGATAGGAAGGAATGAGCCGAAGAGATATATTGTAATGCTTCTCGCAACATTGTCCCTTACACGCATTTTATTTGCGTGTGAATGTTTCCTGCATACCTTAAACTATACATTCCGATACTCCTACCTATCTGTCTTACGATTAACATTAACCCTACCTTATGCTGATGTGATGCATGTAAGTAAGTATCTTCCTAAACCCAAAATTCCACGAAATAGATTCCTGTGTAATTGAATCGGCGTTAATGTTAGTTCGGGTTGAAGAAAATGCAAACGACTCCCTTTATTTATAAGCCAACGCAAAATGTTTTCTTATCCGAACTCCGGATTCTGTCCACTTGACTTTGGATAAGATCCAAATCACACGACACGACAAAATAGAATTCGCTCATGATACATATAATAAAAGTGATCTGAATACTTAAGTCAGAGATTAACTTGCTTCATTTAGTTACTTGTGGTTTCCTTTCGTTTTCTTTTCGAACCACGCGTGAGTTATAAGGGGATTAATCATATCCTCATCCTACTACTATAACTTACTTAAGCTAAGTTCACTAACTAATTAATTCCACTAACACTTAGTTCCACAGAATCAATTTGATACGAAGCATTTATTAACTAGCGCTTATCTTCCATTAAGCCCTCTACTTATCACATCACACTACTTTTTAAACACATTCTATGCCTGAATTATTCACAGTAGAGAAATTCGGGTCTTATCCCAATGCATTTCTCTTCCAGGAAATTTATTAGCAATAGCCATGCACTGGAATTCAAGAATGACACTAAATATTCATTTACTGACTGTGACTGTTGTGTGACTCGTGTTTGTATCACCACAACTAAATTAAATGAAAGGACACAGCCAAGAGACTGAAATAAAACAGAGGAACTGATTGTTAGTTTACATATACGCTGAGTTGACTTGAGTTGAATTGAATTGAATAAGCCCACATTCTTGACTTCCCTTGACATGAGTTAAAGTTAAATTTAATTCGTAGAGGGACATATTTATTAGATCAGTCACTGCATACATTATATTTACATAAGAATATAAGGATTATGTATATATCTGCATAGTGTGTATACTTATACTGGAGTAGTTTATTTTCTATTCAAAGAAAACAGACGAGATAATTAAAGAGAATGTAGTTTTGTTTTAATGTAATGTAATGTAAGTTAACTCGGCAAATTCACCAGTTCTCACTTTCTGCATACGTAATGTTGGAATTAGAATATAAGGTACATAGTCTCAATTGGGTTGACTTTGTTTTAACTTTGTTAACTTAGGTTAGAAAGGAAACGGAGGCATTAATGGCGTAGTTGTACTAATGTAATGTGACGTGCCGTCATGTAATTATGTGCTTCTTGCATATTTTCTTGATATTATTATCATCATCGTCTTATTCTCGGGAAAACTTCCAGTTACACTTTCTAAGCAGTTCAACTCACACACAGCTACTACTGTACTACTACATAGAGGATAATTATATTTGGCTGTCAGGGAGCCTTTTACTCCGACTACCATACATATAACAATAACCATAATATAATAGAGCCTATAGGAGTACTTTGGATGCAAGTTGCAACAACGCTCAACGAGTCAACGATATTAAATGACATGACAAAGACAAGATGTCTTAGTACATAATGTAATGTACCTACTTTACTTATACTTACTTATTTAACCCTTTACTACTCATCTTTATTATACGTCTGCTATAATGCAAAGACGAAACTACAACTCTTATAATGTACTCCTATAATACTTATGCACAGTATGTAAAAGCACATATTGTAGTACACCGTGACACGAAATGATATCAGACACCGGGTTAGCATATGCAGCGGTGTTGGAGAAAACTGTATACTATGTTTTGTAGCCTTTCTTTTTGTGAGTGGAACGATCTTGGTCAAAATCCATTAATAAAAAAGGGGTCAAAAGTCCGATGGAAAATAAAAAGTCAAAAAATGGGACCACTTTTGAACCTTTTGATTTTTCCTGGCCCCAAAAATTTTTATATCTGAAAGATTATAGTAGGGCTTCCTATGGAATTTGGAGAAAATTGAGTTTTTTTCAAAGTTTTAGAACTCAATTTAGAAATCCTCAAAAATTTCAAAATTTCCGAAATTTCGAATTTTTATAATTTTTTAGATATAAAATTTTTCTAAAAAATTTCTAGTCACAAAAATGCAGGCTACAAAAGCACCCTATACAGATACCGCTGCATATGCTAACACGGTGTCTGATATCATTTCGTGTCACGGTGTACATAATAATGTTACAATTTGGGGACAAGACTTTCTATATCATCACCACATAGCATATTACTATTACTATTACTTACTGCTACGTACTACATGAGAACTTTAGAAACTACTACATAACATAGTAAACTAAAATGTAGTCATTCTAGCAACAGGATAAACTTTCGAAAGACGCGTAGAACTTGGCTAACTTCAACATTCAAGGAAGTCTCCGTTGTACTGTACTGTATGCTGTGCTTACCTACTCTCCTAGACAGACTCGGTTCAGTTTCTTTGACTTTCCTTATCCTTATCTCATGTCAGCATTTGTGTTCTCTCATGAATAACCTAATGTTCACTCTGGATTATCATGGCATGATTATTACATGTGATTATTATCATAGTAGGCGATAACGTAGTCGTTACCATCATCTATCCTTTATCTTTTATCTTCTAAAGAATTTCTGGGGCATACATACAGAATACAGACCGACTGCACAGAATCCTATGTACATAAACTATATCTACATATTGTTACGCTCTGACTTGACTTGAGCTCGCAGTATCAACTTTCTCCATTTGTTGTTATGAGTAGCTATGTAATGTAGGTATGTCTTTGTCTACAGACTACAGCGCAGCCTTACCTGGACTATCTGTAGCAAGGCACGATTGCTATGGAATGGCAAACTTATATATTTACCTTATCTTCTAACTAAGCTGCTTTCTTTGTCTTTATCTTAGTGATACTAGTAGCTTCCTCATTAAACTTTCGCAAATATTGTTTCCAGAAACTCTGGAGACGACCATTTAAATTACATACATACTTTCCATGAAACTTTTTGCGCCTCATTACTTGCATTCTAATATTATTCATTTGACATCTTTACTAATGAGAACTTGCATAACATGACATTGCGATTTCCTAAATTAATATTTATATTGCCACTCCATATATTTGTGATATAATGATATTTTGTATTTTCAACTAATTTTAGTAGATCGGAACTGCTGAAGGGTTTTATAGAAATAATTGCTATACTTAAAGTATGAAGATGTACTTTTAGAGAAATAAATTCTTACCTCTGCAGCAGGTTTTCCTCCACGTGAAATACACTCTAGTTGTATCTCACGATCTTCAGTCGTCTGAAGAAAATCACCCTTAATAATTTCTGGAGGCCCGGTTGGGACTTCCACAGTCAATTTGGCATTTGCTGAACGTAATTCCCTGGTTCCTTCAGCGGGACCCACTTGGCACTGGAAAATTGCGTCGTCTTCAAGTGTCACATGGTCTATTACCAATGTGTAGTCACCTGCATCATAAAATGTCAACGTTTAAGTATATTACACAACATATTCATCATATTTATTCTGTGCAGCATATCATAAGTGAAGAAATATTGAAGTATTTACCTTCTTCTTCACTTCCGATCATTCTGTATCTCTCGTATCCAACGAGACTTCGATCCACTCCCATTCCGAATCCGTCTCTCGTCCATTGCAGTGTTCCTTGTTTATTTATGACGCTGCAAGCGAGAGTGACGGTGTCACCGAGTGTTGCAGTCTGATTGTCGGGAGTGCGTCGAAATTGTTGCTGGGGAGTGTGTGAGCCCATGGAGAGCCGAGGAGCCCAAAGAAGCATTAGCCACCAAAGGAGCCATGAGGGAGTCAGTCTTTTATTCCATAGTACACTTGCACATCTATTTAGTCTTATATTTCTTCCATTTCTTCTACTATTAGTACTTCCTAGGCTACAACAATTAATAGTGGAGCTTAAGAGGCTGTTGCTGCCGCTACTACTGCGTTCTGTAGTCTCAGCCATTTGGCACCATCCAGAGTCCTGCAATTCATCCAACCAAAAATAATATTTACATTAGTCTTAGGAATACACTGGAATCAACTTAACGAAATTCTCCCTACAGTCACAGTCTCCGTCACCGTCGCTTTTACTTTTACTCATCAACTTCCCTCTTCTCTTCACACTCTGTCCTGTCTCACATACTTCATCCCAACTTACGATTAAATTAGATACTATATTTGTATATAGGAAGCATAGATATAATGGAAAAGCTCAAGTTCACACACATTAATAGGAAAATGCGTAGGTAGGTATTAGGTATATAGTATGCATATTAGTCGCACAACGTGTTTAAATAGAAAGCTGGTATGCTATATTCAAGTGCTCTGTTGGTTATTTTAGTAGATAGCTAGATAGTTATAGTGATAGAGAGACTCAAGATCTACCTTGTCTCAATAATAATCACCTTCAACCCTTTAAGCCCCTCTGTGATCCCCGCACTAGTGTCAGGAGCACTTTACAGTAATATTTCTATTACTCCTCCACTCCTTCGCTTACTTTATTTTGAACAAAAACACACATGAAACGAGATTAGAACTTAGAACCTATCCCAGTATAGCGAACGCTTATGTATATTTTCCTTTGCACATCATTTACTTTTTCAGACGAATAGCAACTATCCAGATCTAGATCCAGAAGTATGTATAATAAACGTAATGACAGTGAGGGAACTAATTTATCCCTTCACTTCTCATTTCCCTTTTGTGGCTAATTGCAATTTCCGTTTCAGAAGCTTAAATGAGAAGTGCCTATTCTACTTTTAATCTTTTCATCGCATCTTTGAGTGTTTAGTTAAGTACTACACTCCAATATTCCTATACTATTGCTACTATTGTGTATTTAGATAGCAATAATGCCCTTTGTTTACAATTACCTACAGAGGCAACTATATCAAGTAGATAAATAGTATGTACAAGATGCTGGAAAATAATAGTTGCAATCGAACTACTTATAATCTCTGCAGGATCTTTATCCTTAAGATAAAAACTTTCAGTTGTGGATTGACACGAACTATTTTGGCATATTTAATAAAATTCAATATGAAGATTATATAACTATCTGTAAATATTTTGCTACATATTATCACAACGAGTTCTTACGTAAAAAGGGCAACTCGAAAAACGAAGAATCCTTAAACTTTTTCTGTAAAACGACTTTCTATAAAAATGCAGCCATAAAAAACATAGCAACTGCAGTAGCGTTAACGGGTATTCATTGTAACGTGGCTATTTACTAGTAGAGAAGGGCCTTTTGTAGTATAATGTATATTTCCCTTCTTTTCATTCCATTCCTTTAGGAATATGCGTTTTCTTCAAGAATGCATCTGCTATGCCACATACATTATTATATTTCACCCTTCTTTCCACCTCCACCACAAAAACGGGAATGGATAATACTTTAGCAATTCTACAAAGCAGAGTAACATATACTACACACTAAATTGTACTCAAGCACTTCTAAAGGACCATAATAGTAGTATGCATGTGCCAAAGCATTATGGAAGAGTGCATTGACTGCAAGTGTAAATTGCGTATTTCATTGCATACAAAAATCCTATGCAAAGCATAGAGAGGATTATGTCTAGTATCCAAAAAATGGCTCACTATTATTTAGCTAAAGAAGAGTTAGCACTTGTGTGTTGAATAGTATAGCTGTGCGTCAGAATATTCTAATAAATGAAGTAGTTGCTGTAAACATTTTTAATAGTGAAGGCAAAATCGGTTTTTCTTAACCTGTGGTAGCCCATTACATTGGAATTCGAAGAGAAGTCTGTAAAAAAATATTGGATCTCATGCGTAACGGGGAAAGTTTCGTTGGAGAAAAGCAACTGTATTATTAGCAACGAAAATCCATTCGATTTTCAAAATATAGATATCTATGTAAGCTCCTAGCTACATAACGTACCTTCCAACAACACAATACAACAAAAGAATAACGTATGTGCAATATGCTTGTATAGGAGTCGTCCTGTTGAATGTCGTGGTAGAAACAGCTATAAAATATGGAGTTTTCTCGCTCAGCTTATTTTCTTTCAATTTCCATCTGATATTCGCACAAGGAAAGAGAATTTTTTATCTATCTCCTTATTTAGTAAGTATGATAGGTGAGGTAACAAGTTATGTACATAAGCTACATCACATATCTCCCATTCAACTAACTAAATACATACAGGGGGCTCCCAGCAACCAATATAGTACAGATAATGGAACTGTATCTCTACTGACATTTGAGTCAGATATTACGAATACGACTTCAACGCAACGGAGGTAACAAAAGATCTATAAAATCTGCCCCTTTCCTCTTACTTATGTTTAGTTATTCCTACATGTATGCACATACATGGATTTCTCTTATTTACGTAGATGGAGGAGTTTCTTACAAAATTTGAGCACACTGTTGAATGGATACTTTAGTTACTTACACTTACAACTGACGAAGGGAAGGAAGTAAAGAAAGATAAACCAAGAGAACTTGCATGGCTTTAGATTAGATTTCTTTGCTATGTTACTTAGCACTACGATACGACCAACATGAGAATCCCGTGGGTTTTCTTTTGCAGTTATTTGGTATATACAATAGTACTAGTAAGCAGGTGCATATATCCCTACATACATATAAATAGTTAGTGTTAACACTACGCATTTTCCTAGCTGTACACTGTACACTGTACACATACTTAAAATATACAAAGAGCTTCTTGCTCTACAGCCTTGACAGTTCAAGAAAAAAGATTAGGTTCGATGCTAGCGCACAGGGCAAAAAATACAACAGCAAAAGAAATTGCAGGAGTGCGAGTGCGAGTGGGTTGGTTGTGAAGAAAATGCAGGAAGTATAGTGTAACAAGATATAAGTATTCTTAGTGAGACAAGTATTGTAAGATTTGGTGTATTTATAGAATTACAAATTATTACAGATACAAATTGTGTATAAATGTTTACTTAACATATTGTATTGATATTACATTTGTCATATAACTCTGAAACTATATAGTAATACCTACCTTCCTATAATAATAACACCACCTACTACAGCCAGTACATCTGATTATTTTACCTACTGTAGGATTTATATACTTATCTAAAAACAAAATGACAGGCTTTGTGATTAACTAATGTGACACATAACGTGAGATTGTAGAGTAAATCATTTTAAAAAGAGACAAGAGCAAGAATTTAATTTCTCTTCCGACACGATAAGGTAAATTTGTCATTAGATGATAAGATGAGGGAAATACTTGAGCTTTGTAATGCAATGTGCCAACTGCCAAGTGCCAACCTGTCTGGTAGTATAAAGTTTGTACACGCATAACACAACTGTAACGTATAAACATAAATACATACGCACATCACATCACATTGCATGAGATGAGAATAGTGCGAGTGTGAGTGTGACTGCAGAAAAATTGGCACAGATTCCCGTTTTTCATGCCACGAAATTGTATTTACGCACAGATTAATGTCAAACCACACTAAATGATACGGGGAATAGAAGTCTGTATTTCTTGGCCAAGTTCCTCTACTAAGAAACCTATTAAATCAGAGGTGAATTGGCTAAACAGTTGACAGACATGTTTGTACAGCCTCTTGATGCTTTAAGTCGACTCGATTCTATTAAAATATCCGTTTTTTCTTTGAATAATACTTAAGCAGCTGCCATTTCCTCAATGATTACTACTAATGTTGTTAACAAACCAACTGTACTACTTTTCTTTCCGAGAAACTTTACATAAATATTAGGTAACACATTGAATACAGTTCCTGTACCATAACTATATGGGTACAAGCAAAGTTATACTACTTAACTCCTTTAGCATAAACATTAACATATACATTTCAATTCAACTTATTACTCCACATTAAGTAGAACACATAATACAAACGGCAAACTCAAAAGAAACGTAATGGAAAAATGTAAACAAGTCGTACCGTGTAATGAGAATGATAATGCGTTCCTAATCTTTGACATCTTCAACTATATATTACATTTAAAACAACAAAACAAATGTACGTGTAATTTTAACTGAATGTTGAACTAGATTGTTTAACTTTAAACATGGTTTGGATTACAGAATTTGTTTAATCCCTTGAAAGACTTCCGGAATATAATTACGTTATTCGTGCACGCTAATTATACATCTAATTTTGAAACTCAAGTGTTAAAAGAGTTTAAAAGTTAAACTCTCAATTTTGATATAAATAGGCAACAAAATGAATTGATCACAGCAAAAATGCTAAAAATGTGTATTAGAAGTGGAGTACCATTTGTAACATAGCATCCACACGGTAAGAAATAGAGATGTCATATTATATGGTTTATATAGGATTTCAGATACCTCATTGTCCTGTTATACCTAATTATAACTGTGATTTCAAGCGAGACTTAAGCTAATTTTTCATTCCCAAAAAATTCCTTTCCCTAGGCACTCTTCGTATTCATCATGCTATACTATTACTATTTACTATACCAGAAGCTGAAACTCGTAGGTATTTATTTTGAAGCTTATATGCATTCAAATCACTATGTAAAAGTTATTGCACAATGCAACTGAACTGAACAAAAAAAATTGTCTCTGTCAGATTTTGCATCCCAACAATGCAATTTGGCAAATTGGCTTTCCTGCAATTCAATCTTTAGTGAATTTGTCAAAATTATATATATTTTCGCGTTCCGTTCCTCGTGTGCCTATTGTAGAGGTATATCTCCTAGGGAGAGAAGAAAAGCCTAACAATGTATTTTATCCCGTTACAAAAGAAAATGTGAAACTTTTCAACAGAATCTGGCTGGAGATTACTACTGTATGGAATTCTTTCACAACTGCACGGAATAACTATAAATCGTTACACTTCTCTTCTCTATTATATACACAGACATAGATCGTCTGCCTTGCTAAGCTATCGTATTGAATCAAGCAGGTAACTCTAACTCGATCGAAACAAGTTCTCTGTATTACATTATATAAGTTGCTTCACTCCTATTCCTATACTAATATCTGTAGAAAGTACAAAAAATGTGTGTATAGGAAGAAATTTCACAAATCATTGCTACTTTCACATTGCCGTTGCGTAGCGTTGCTAAAAGTTAGCTGGAGTACCTATGTACTAACACTAACACTAACTCTACGTTGATATAGTTATGCAATACGTGTACTTCAATTGCTAAGCATAAATTCTTCTTTCGTGTGTGTGATGTGATACCCTTTCGTGTAGGATGTAGGAAGCAATGTACAATTGGAAAAGTTCAATTTTTCCACCTTTCTATCTGTATGTACGTAGGATTGGATCAGAAATATTATATAGGATTAGCTACTAACTCAAGGTTGTCATTGCCAAGATTCGAGTCTGTCAAATGAGGGAGAATACCATACCACAGTGTAGTGGCAAGGCAAGGAAAGGAAAGGAAGAAACTTGTGTGGATGATGGATGAACGTTAGCAAAACTCTTCACAGCTAGTAGCGTGACTTCGGCCTGGTCTGGCCTGGTCCTAACCTCACCTTCCTATCACACCAGACACACCACACCTACGCATATGGAGCACAAACTACAGTTCTGACATGTCAACGAAAAGAAACTGTCTCACCACAGGCAAGATGCTACCTGCCCTCTCCTCAGCTCATTACACATAGATTATAAGGTTATAACCTTACTACATATAAAATTCCTGTCTCTTATGTACTCCTCTATAGATATAATTATTTTTGTGTTATGTTATGTCATGTCATATCACATCACAGAAATATTTCAGGTTGCTTTGGGTTAGTCCGATCCGATCCGATCCACTTATGAGAGATATGAGGAAAGTGTAATATTATTACGCATTGGCTATATAAAACACATTTTATTATACTTATCGCAGATAAGTAGGTTATCTCCAATTCTGAACGATATACTATAGATGTAAAGATATTTTCAGTATACTTATATGGGAACATTGCTTTGCTCTATTTTTTCGTACTACAGAGACAGACTACAGAGATATTGGATTTTTACCTACTGAACAAGTTTTGATGTTATATGGTACAAGGGACAGCGGACTACTTACATGAGTGTGGGACTAGACCAGAATTTTGATGAGTTGCACCAAAATTCGTATTTTAAGGCATACCTTTGCATTTCGGATATTTTCTTTATGCCAATAGTACTCACTCAGGTAAGTAGAATGTAGAACTATGTTGTAAGTGTAATAAATGTACTGTACTGTAGTACAGATACATAGGTTTACAGAGTTACAGCATTGCATTATGTATTATGTTATGCTGCATACATACAGTTACATAGATTCATCCCATATGGGTACGTATTTATAATATGGTTGGTGCAGTGAGACTGTGAAGTGTGGAAACAACTTTTGTGCTGCTTCATTTTTCTTTTTCGTATTGGAACTTAGTGTGTACATTGGTAGTGAAACTTTTGAGTATTTTGAGATAAAATGTCGAATCCAGTAAAACTCAAGCGGAGGGAGCTCCAGCCTTCTCCACAGAGAAAAGAAGAGACAAATCGTTGAATTGAAACTCCAGTCAAGAGCAAAAAGCAAATGTTGAGTTGAAAACTGAAGATACTGAAGAAGAGTATAGAAAATTATGTGGAGAAGGTAAAGCTACCCAAAAACACTTTTACTCTTACTGGCCTGGCCTGGCCTGCCTTGTAGTGTTTCACGAATTGAGAAAGACAAAGAGTTCCACCGCACATACACCAAATGTACATACAAGTTATAGACTTTCCTAGTAGGATTATATACATACATGTGTAGTATTTCTATATATAGTACATATACATAGGTAGTACTACTTTTTTCTGACATGAGTTTTACAAGATTCAGAAAAATACTTTTCCTTTCTTTTGTTCCTTGGTTCTCGTCTCTGCCCCAACCCAACTCCAACATACAACAGGAGCGTCTCAAAGGGAATTCAGGTCAAGATGGGACACTTGAGTTCACTCTGTGGACTCAAGTCAAGTCAACTCAGAGACTCCACACAACATAACACAACACAACCAGATAGATATATTCTGTCCTGTTGTCGTCTTGTCTTGTTCTGTCTCCATGTTATGCACTGTCTTCTCTTGTTTTCTTTTTCTCAATTCATTCACCTACTCGAGTTTGCTTGGAGCTATAAAGCGAAAGTACACTTAAATACTCTACTTATGTAGATATATAAGTATATTAGTTAGCAGTATTATATGTTTTTCTTGTGTAGGCTGCCTTATTTCAAGTTAACCAAAAGCAGATCACTACGCATACATTTTTCTTTTATTTTTGGATTATTTCCAACCTCTTTGGTCCTGGGTTCTTCGCTGTATATCTGTAGTTAGTCCCTGGTCCCTGACTGAATTAACTTGAACTATTTCATCACATCTTGAGCATGTGGCTTTCTAGATTACGTCAAAATTAAAATACAATTGCCTCTTACTGATGAAAGAACTCTTTAAATAAAAATACCTAAACTTGTTTTATGACCAACATTTGTCACACTCCTAAGTAAACACAGGCCATGCCAGACAAGACAATAGCTGCCTTATATGAAAACAGCTATAACATGTAATATAGTAACCCATGAGTGCTTTAGCCTGGCCTGGATATTACTTATTGTATGTACTATGTATAAGATTTCGCTAGTTAAACTTAAAATAACAGATTGTTTCAACTTTCATGGCAATAAACGGGCAATTTCGCCTGTTAAACGGTGACTTTGCCTTTGAGTATAAATCTGGAGGAAATGTCCTATTACTTACATACTTAGTTAATAAACTGTGCAATCGAAATGCTTTCTAACCAAGCAAGGCACGACTGGGTTCAAAATAAATGACTCTATGTAGAGTCTAGTATCTTATATTGAGAAACTTTGCAAATTGGAGAAAGGATATGCTACAGTATATAAGTAATAAACTCCTAAGTAACTATTTAGCAACAGTATGCTACACGGAACAAAAACACAGTGGAGATAATAATAGTTTAGCGTGCAAATGGCTTTTACGAGTCTTTTATACTATGTATTAATAGAAGCATAAATAACTGAAATGAATTAGTCACCTTCGTATAATATAATACACAATACTAATACATAAGGATATTTACCCATATAAAATCTGATTTACTAATTTAAATATTATTTCTGCTGCTAGTAATTTTCAGTTCACTGCTGTTTTAATAGTTCATTCAATATCACTAGGAGAATTAGAGATAAAAAATATTTTTGCGAATTACATTCTATATGTATTTTCTAAACCATACATTTTTATGCTAACAATAAGATGTGCAGTGCAGTAATAGAATGCAGGTGCACTTATATTGTAATTTGTTGTAAACATGTCGCTACTTATGTGGGTAGTGCTAAGAGTTTATTGTATCTTCTTACTACACAAAATGCGCTGATAATTCTTCTCAAGTAGATAACTAAGCTAACCTGAATTTGACACAAATGACCAATTGATGCACGCCAGACCACCCTCAGAGCCTGTACCTATTTTTACGAGAAAATACTACTATCATCATACAAAGTACGAAGACTCTGCGGGAGAATCATCTTCACACGTATCTTCCACTTAACTTTCCCTATTATCTAAAAGTATGGAAAAGTATCACATTTTATTGTCTGCTAAAGATTTGACAGCACAAGTGTGTACATAAGCAGTACACTTCCACATTTCAAACAGAGATCAGGAAGATGTCTTTTTAAATTGCTAATTTTGTTGTAGAAACGCAATAGAAGAACCAATAAAGCTTAATCTATCTAAATATTTGCAAAACAAAATGGTACGTGTTTTCAGTGGCCATTATCTGCAGTAGATAAAATCGCGAAAAAAGTGGAGCAAACAGAAAGCGACTAATATATTACTTCTTCTACATACACGTAGGAAAATGTACGTATATTGTATATATTCAGCTTTCACCTTAACGATAGTACCTTATAAGGTTATTTCAACAATTTCAAATGTCAATGCGAAATGGAAACTTTTAGTCGGCCCACATGATATTGATACTATATGGCAGTGAGTACATAAATGGGTGAATAACACAGCTATACATGCATCCATTGGATTTCCAGCTATTTACCATTAATACTATGTAAACTGTCTAACGACACCTAGAACTATTATGTCGGGGACAAGGCATTATTGAAAGAGTTATGGTCTCCCACAAATTCCCGTCGACTTGAGCACAAAAATAATGGGATAGTGAAAAGCGAAGTGAGCTAACTGAAGTGGCGACGGCCAAGAGGAAAAACGCACGTGTATGTATGTACTATGTACTAGTAGGGTGCTATTACTAGTATGTACTATGTACATAGTACATAGTGAAGAAAAGAAAGACACATAAGGCTAATCGCCCAGATATAACACAAGTGAATTAAAGCTCTCATTCTTTCTTCTCTTATTTCTCGTGTCTTATTGTATTGGGGACGATTAATTGCTGCCAATGCAATAAGGCAAGTACCTTACGTTACTTTACTTATGTTAGTAAGTAAGAAAGTCTGCCAACTCAACTTAACTCAACTAGCTCCCTATATCCAGTAACTTTATGTCATCCAGCTAGTTTCTATTGTACTCTAATTCACAACGAACCAAAACGAATGACAAAAGCTCCCTTGTAATTTCCTCTCCCCTGGCCTGCATGTTCACCTACAATATTTACTTCTATAATAGCTCATCCATTGACAGGCCTTCCATTCAATATACCTGGCCTGATATGATGATAAGCTATGTGTGTGTTAGGTATGTATACAAATAACCAACACGTGTATAACCTTGTAAGTAAAACAAAGAAAAGATAACCCATCATTTTTATGTAGAGTTGTTTCTTGTGAATGTAAGGCTAATTTTGCGTAAAATGCCTACACGTACTATTTGTATTTACACATAACTCGTAAGGAATTTCTGCAAGAAAACGCAACGGAAAGATGACAAGGATAAAAGTACATACAGTACAGTAGAAGCAGTAACATATAGTATATAATATCCTAAGGGGAGAAGACATCAAAAAAGAAATGTGGACGATGGTGATCAACGTAAAATACGATAGTGGACAGTTGGACAGCACTCTGCGTTTTTTACACTTATGACACAATGGGAAGTGTAATGCAATGCTATGGAATGGAATAAAATGACTGGACATAAGTGCGCCACAGTCCATTAAATCTGTTATACAGACTTCCTAAAGGTTCTCTCTGTCCAATTGATGACATGTTTCTCTAGCTACTGGACTGGGCCCACTATTGTAGACAGAGTGTATTATGTAGCGTTTATGATTATGAAGGAAACACACTGAACAGGACATGACAGAACAGGAAATCTTTACGGGAGCAGTAGAAAAGAACATTAAAAATATAAACTTCAGAGAAAAGATGATAACTCAGTTTCACGGTTTCCGGTGGAATGTAAGTAGTAAGATCGCATATCTGTGTATAATGTTCTATAGAGATAAAATACTGACAAAGGAATAAGGGAAAGCAACCTTTCACTTTTGAAGAAACATATTCAGCATAAACATGTATAGTAGAAACTCATATACTAATAATTTTTATATTACATAAGAAACTTCTATTTGCAGAACCTACTTAAATAATTTGTGCAAAAATCAACTACTGTAATATAATTAATTAGCAGATTATATGCATACCACAAAAATTAATGCCATAATAAAACTTGTAATTACAGTCTTTAACGAAAGGGACATAAATACACATATCCACATAATAATTTAGAATCATAATTAACAGCAAAGAGGAAGAATTACAAGAATTTAGCTGAAATAGCTAAATTGTATAGCAAATGAGTTCAGATGTGGTCGAACACTAAAAAGTAAGTTTAAATAAATTGAACGTTGCTGGTAGTATTGAATAAAACAGTTCAGAAATGTATGTGCTTTGCTTAGTCCGAATCCGCCCTCACTAAAGTAGAAAGAGGGGAGGATCTCTATTTGCCTGTTGTGTGGAATAAAGAATAATTACAACATACCTAATACAAATACTACTAGCTTGTTCCACTGTACTACCAATAAATACACTGTATTGCAGTGTATTGTAGTGTAATGTAGTGGTAGACAAAGATAAGTCTCATTTTCCCAGAACCACAAAAGCGAACCCCACTAATTGCCATGTGGACAAATATCTGTAGTGTAATACACAGTAGTTGCCTTGCGATTAGTATTAGTACAATATTAGAAGTGACTCGACTGGTGGCAATGGCAATGCAGTCTGAGAGAGACTCTCATCTTCTAGTAAAAACCATCCCGTACGTTAATATATAAAAATGAATCCAGATGTGATTTCA
>JAQFYC010003863.1:0-19178 GCA_034694165.1 Tomocerus mixtus
TTAGTTGTACCGAATTGTGTGATCTGAGCTCAGCTCAAGCACAGCTCACCTTGAGCCAGTATTGGATGTTCTGCAGATCAACTGTTATAATTTTAGTACTAATTACTAATTACGGAATTTCTCCATTCACCATTAGCAACCTTCAACCTTAGCTTTACCAAATTTAAGTTGTACGTTACCTGTTGCCAATATAATTTATTACCATTAAATCCAATTATTGTAATTATGTTGACACGAAATTCATCTGTGGATTTTCTAAATTTTTATTCATTTGTGTCATTCAATGTTCAATGTTCAAATGAGCTGAGTATTATTTTTAGGATTTTTGTATGTCATATGTAAACAAAGCCACAAAGATAGTTAAATTATAAATGTACTTAAACATTAAAAACAAATGAAATGATTAAAAACTCACCCCGTTAATGTTTGTGTACTCTTAACTCTTGAATGTTGTTGAGCTGAAATCTTGCCTTGCTTACTCACACTGCAATCCCATTACATATTATTATTTTGTATACACATAATAACATATAGGTACTACTCACAGAACAATGATCAGTACTCTTAATTTTAATATTCAGTACATTTATTAAATGCACATAATTATTATTAAAAGTAAATACATTAAAGATGTTGTTATTGTATGTTAATGTTGTGTGTGTGTGGAAGTAGAGTTGGACTGAATTCCACGATAGAAAGTATAGTAATTTCGTACAAGGGGCCATCCATACGTTGCGTAGCAAATACATTTTTAACTATTCCCCTGCGTAATGCAAAGTGGGACACTCCCATGTTTATACATAACCCTGCCTGACTCCATCTGTAATTAATACTTTAATTCATAAAGGTAGATAATAATACTATTATACTATAGTAAAATTAGAGACACATTGAGAATAGGCCTATTGAAACCAATTGAACATGAAAATGAGCTGCGCGCGCACGCGCCAGCGTTTTTACTATTGAGATTCGTAGCCGAGAATTACAATTATGCGAGTGCGGAGGCCGTGCATCAGCCACGTATTAAATTATGAATTATAAGTGGCTGGCGCGGCCGGGCATGAAGTATAATTATATATAAAATAATTTCTAATTTAATGCATATATCGAGACATGGATGATGGAGAGACTTAAAAGTACAAATTATGTTTATTATTAAATAAGTTACTTCAGGATAGGATCACTTTTAGGATAAACTAACATATTAAAGGTAATTAAGGTTTTAAAATAAGTCTTTCCGTCGTCGTCATCAGAATCTACATTATCAACTATTTCAGTAGGGCAATTTATGCTATAATATCTAGATAACAAATAAACTAATAATTTTCAAACTCCCTATTAGGCCACTATTAGGATTACGTTTACGATACAACTTACCCACTTACCCCTCGAAAGCAACATTGTTAACGAACAGCCCTTCTATGTTTATCCCAACTCGATGGAACGTGTACAAATGTGTTCACTGAAAATTCCCGCCTCGAGAATGCCTCTCTTCTAGATAGGATTATCCTTCTTATCTCTTCCTAGCTTTTACAATTATTAGATGCGATGCGATGGATCGAATCACTTTGTTCGATGCGATCAATGCGATTGTCTATAATTATTATTAGTAATTGATTAAATTACACAGAATATTGAGGATTATTGATTGTGGGTATTTGTCATCAGTGTCATTCATTTTAGTATTTAGTATTTACTTATGCTTGTCTTGATATGCAGAAGAATATTTCAATTTTTATGAATTTTTATTAGTTACAGACTATTTACAAAATGTTGGTGCATTTTTTCATTATCAATTATACAATATATAAATATTGGCATTATTGTACATTATGACAAGCAATATAAATATAATTAACTAGGCGTTACATTTCATACTTATTTCAGGTATATAGATCAATTTATGATTTCTTTTGTGCAAAGTGCACACCTAAAATTATCTCAGGCTCAGGTGATGCGATATAGGGGATAAATCATAAGAAGTGGATACTAGAATTCGTAACTGAGATGAGGCTAGTTAAGTATTTCAGTACTAAATTAAAAATAGCTTCTAAGCCTGAAGACTATTAAGAAGTTATTAATAGGTGGCACTATCTATCGTCTATTATGTATTATTTTGCATGATATACAATATTATATTACATGAAAATTATTATAATGGGATGACGAAACTAAGATTTAATAAAATTTAATAAAATGTAAATGTAAATGTGAGCAATTAAAGTTAGAATAATTTGAGACCGAAGACTGGTGTTGGGGAAGGCAATGGGAGCAATGGAGAGAGTGTCGGCGTATTGATACCCGAACCCCGCCTTGATGTTCGTTTGGAAAGTATCCCTTAGAACAATCGTTGATTTTGGAAAGACGGCTGTAAAGAATTTAATTTAACTTTGTTTAATGGAATCAGTATTAAGATAATTATTAGCAATAAGTACCTTTGCATTCGACAATCAGTGAGCCATCCTTAAAGTAGTGGCTGTCCAAACGGAAGTAAAGCTGACTTTTTGAAGAGTAGAACGTTGTGCCATCAATTGCTTTACCCGACTCCGATGTTTCCGATGTGATACAATCACACGTCTCCGAATCAATCTAAATTCCAATATCCAAAACTTTTTTATTATTTATTTCTACAAGAAATGTGACTTACATACTTACATAACATTAATTTAAATACAGACAAGGTAAAGTACATTAAAAATTAGAAAAAAATAAAAAGGCATTAAGCCTAAAAAAAGTTTCTCGGTGCAAGATATTTCAAATTGTTAATAATAATAATAATTCTCAGTGCAAGTAATAATTAATAAATTAATAATGATAATTATTATTATTATTATTAAGGTTGTTACCTGAGCGTTATTAAGAAGCCATGTTAGTTGTGGAGAAGGGAAGGTCTTCTCTACGAGGCATTGGGCAGTGAAATTATCTCCTATGTTGTACCAGGGGTGGACGCGGGTCAATATCGGTCCTTTGTGAGGCAGGGCTATTATAATAATAATAATATAAATAATAATAATATAAATAATAGAACAATTGACAATTAAAAAGGTTACCCATGACGCTCATGTAGTGGTCCTCGTAAACAGTTTGAAATGACGGGGCGTCTGCAGAAATCTCACACCGGTAAACTCCTTTGCTGGACAAACTAATCGGGGCCAACTCAACTCTATGCAAAGATGACGAATTCTCCTGTAATTGGCATAACACATATATAATTAATTATTCAGTTCTAATAATTAATAATATTTATGTATAGTAATTATACAATTAGTACATTGACATTGACGCCTTTTACAGGGAAAATTAATATTTGTGGATGATCTGTGGGTTTGAAGCGGAAGAACTCGTGTCCGTCTTTGTACCATTTGAGGGCGTACAAAGAGTCATTCTCCAGGTTGAAATTGCACTCCAGGACTTCAGCTCCATTGAGCACTCCGTAGAACGGGATGGCCGTCCCACTCAGTTTCAGACTCTCGATAAAAACTACAAAAATAACACATCATTTTATATATTCTGTCCTTTTCAGTATTTTAACAAACATTTTCATCACAGTATTCTCATGGAACTTATACAATACACAACTATACAGAATTACAGACTCCAGACAAATTCCCAATTTCCCAACTGGAGTATATACAGAGAGTAAGTAGTGTGAGTGTGAACGAGTATCATTTATTTTTACTTTACACAAGTTGATATTGAAGAAGGTGTATCTACAAACACATACACACAAATGGTGTTAAAGTGAATGACTACATAGGTTCTGTAATATGTACTGGACATTTAACTGGAGCTGAAGTCCCATGTCAGACCGGCAGACTCGTAGACTTAAATGTGAAATGTTTTTCCAGATAATCCTGAAATTGTCGCATGGAGTTTTTATCTTTTTGGACCCTCTCGACCAGGAGTCGTCTATTGACTCTGAAAAGATCCAATTCCCTTGTCCAGTTCACTATATTTCCGGTTACCACAAACATCCACAATCCAGGGTTTCCTTTACCACTTAAATAACTCACCCAATGCATATTATCAATACTGCCTTTTTAAAAGACTCCAAAACGTGGGTATTACTTAGAAGAAATTCCTATTAATTTTCGAAACAGTTTTGCAACGACACAATTTAACTAAAGCAAGTTATAATAGTTATATACTTACTACAAGTTAGTTAAAAGGAATATTTAATACAATTGTCTTGTAAAAAGGGCAGGAACCCTGGCAGATCGTAAAGAGGTTCCCATTTGTGAGATCAACAGACACATCTCAAAACATAACACTTACTGGTGACTGGGGTGGATGGATGGAGATAGAAAATATGTATTACAGACATCACTGGAGGAGACTGAGTGGACTGGAGTTATTATTGTAGAGGAGGACAGATACTGGAGAAACGTCGTCGGAAGTAAGTGGGAGTGCAGAAGAAGAGGGATGAACGGAAAAGAACTGTAAATTGAGAAGATGATGTGATACAGACAGACATTGAACTCTGGAGAACAACATCCGTATATCCAGAGAGTTATACTCCAGTTCACTCTCCACTCCAGTCCACTACTTTATTATCTTACCTAATATCTTCCCGGTGCCCATTAAAGGTATCCAGAGTCCATCGTCCAACCAAATTGATGGCTCCCAACTCAGTTCCAGTCCCTCTCTATTTCTGTATCGTCACTCTCTGTACTAAAAGTAAACTGTACTTCATCTACAGCACTAAAGGCAATCCAGATTGCAGATAGTAAATAAAAATATATCTCTCTATTATTTCTTTGGTGGCAACAGCCAGCGGGGAGACAAAAAATAACAAACTGGCAGAGGATGATTTTCCAGAGGATCTCTGGAAAATGACTCATCCTGGAATACTTATTTTATGTTGTATTCGTAAATAGTAGAGTGAGTGCAGACTAGAAGATAAGATTGCAAATAGTCGGGGAATACCCGAGAATGAGATCAACATTTCCCTGACTGACACACTCAACATTAAGTTAGCCTTTATACTTTATATTCGCAATACCTAGAGGAATATTTATTATTTATTAGAATTATTGTATTGTCTACTATGTATTATTCATTAGACTACATTAGAATAACTAATTTTGATATAATTTGATATTCATTTGATGTAGTTTGGGATATCCTTTCATTCCCACGCTCATCTCATCTCATTTCATCCGGGTCCAAAGTCCAGAGTCTCCAGAGAAGGCATTGCTTTGTAATAAGTAGTATAATACATACGTAAATAATTCTTTGAAGTATTTGCAAATGAATACAATAGGAAAAGCTGTTTTGAATTTGTGTATCAAGTCCCAAAGGTATTCCATTAATAAGTACAGCCTATATAGATTATATTGTATAAATATTGTATTGTTATTATTATAATAATATATAAATATAATAATTGCACTTTGCTCTCTTGTTGCAAATGTCTTTCTCTTAGTTCTGTTTTTCTACTACCAGAAGCTACAGCTAATAATAATAATAAGAAAAATAAATGAAAATGTGCATTTGTGTGTAAAGTGTTACTGTTGTGGTGTATTTGGAAAAGTAGAGTTGCCTCTTTCTTTTGTAGTTGAAAGAATTGATTCGCTGTATTGAATATGATACCTATGAATGGATTGTATTATGTAATATTGTATTGTGCCATATGGTCAAAGATCGTTCCCCTCACTCTGCATACGCATACTTATCATAATTATATCACAGATAGTATTATATACTTAAATATTTAGGTTATTATTCTCCTATATATGTATTATAATATAATCAAAGCAGTGTAAATGGGAAGAAGAATACCGGAGGAAGTGTCTTGTCAATATATTTAACACAGGGTTAGTGCCAATATGTTGGCGCTTTTGGGACCCGATATAATATTATACAGGACTTAAATAATGACCCGATAAAGCCGTTACCACTTCTGTGTCAGAAAAATCGAATGTATTTAAGTATTTAATTTAATTTTCGGTTTGTTTTGCAAAACATTAATAGTTTCGAAGTGTAAGAATAGGTGAACCAATTGTGAAAGTATTTCTTTATTTATTTTATTGGTAGATTTATAGATTTTAGTTAAGTGGTGATCATTGGAGACATTTTACTAATTGGAGTCAACAGATATAAGCCACCCTGTACAATGCTACATGCCTTGTGTGTACGTTGAAGGAGAATTTGAGAGGAATAACGAGAGAAATTATTTTAATATAAAAGTACATATATGTAGGTTATGAATGATATAACGAGAGGGATAATAAATAAATAGGTGGGATCGGGTATATTGGCGAAGCGGACAAGAGGCAAGGATTTCAGACAAAAGAGTCCGATTATGAAGAGACAGGGTTGCAACTTGCAACCCGGTTGGGTTCTCTCTATAATAATATGGGAAGCCACACAAACCACTCGCACTCGACTCTTGTCATCTCACATCTCATCCGCATCCTTTTCTCAATCATCTCTCTCACGCACACTTTCATTGTTACATTTTCAAAGTTTATTAGAGTACATAATATGCTACGTATTTTATTTTACTTACTTAATAATATAAAGAAAATATACTCTGTACGCTCTGGATTAGGCACTTATTGGTGGTCTGCTAATACTATTATTGTATTTTCTAGTTAATAAAGCATTGTCTACAGGTGTGTACTGTGTACCTCATTTTCTACTTACAATAACTTACAATATTTAAATAAATAAATTATATAAGGAATCGACTCTAAATATTTCACTCTAAATATTTTCATAAACAATAAATTAACAATAATTGCTCGGTGATTGTGAGAACTATTAATCATCCGAACTCATTCTTTATAATGTAACTTAATTCAACTCAACAAAATTTTCATTTTACAGATTTATTTAGTACATCTACTACAAGACAGACAGAATGTCATATTTCTTGCCTATTTCATGCCATGTGTGTGCGACATGAGACTGCGAGTGGATGACATATAATAAGTGATCTATATAGTAGTTACATGAAATATCACACCATAGCTGTAGCTGCATAGGTTAGTAGGAACAAGACTTTTGCACTCACACACTCAATCAGTTGCTATTCACTTTTGTATTTTCCTAACGATGAGTTATGGTTTAGAGTTAGAGTCTCACAAATGTAGCAGAGCCCCTACCCTCACTATTAGTATTTGCTAACTAAAATGTACCTTACACTCATATACTCTGGATGGAACTCCCTGTATATTCGGGATGTATTTATTTACTAACTAAAATTAGTGGACTCTTCTCCGTCTGTTTTGCTTTGTGCCCTTCAGTTGGCATAGTTGGCTACTTATACACATATTATAATGGAAGAGGGTAGAAATCTAGAAATGAATGTTCTGATTGACTGCATGCATGGAGGATCCCTCTATTTTCTTTTTGTATTCGGAATAATGAGTGAAAGAACAAGTGTTCAATTATATCCAACCTCACACAACTGGATCAACTTTAGCCGAGTAGACCACAATTCCATTTAACATTTAGAATGAGGAGTATTATTTAGTTATACTTATACATGTATATCTATACATATATTCAGGTATACATAATACATAAATGTTGTGAAAATAAGTACCTCGGTCTGTATCAAGTCTAATTGTGTATCTAAACCTCTATTTATATTCTTTTTAATTAACACGGTAACGCTGATGGTGGTACATTCAGACAAACACGTTAACAAACTCGAAATTGTCATGGACAAACACTAAGTTACAGTTAAATACAAATTAGCAAGATTACAGTAATTGGGTTGGAAATTAGAGTTTGTATTTATTACTATACAGATATGTAGGCCTAGGCTTAACATATAGTAATCATAACGATTCTCCATTTGTACTATTTATTTCACACATCTGCGTAATGGTTCTATGTACTTAGTAATTATTTAATTATGAATCTCATATGCGTATTTACCATCTTCAGCATTAAGTACTACTGTATGTATATTATGGATTCTTGTGTTATTGGGCCAAAGTTATTGGAAAGTGATAGAGCGGATCTTGCACAAAATGGAATGGGATTGTAAGGGGTAATGAATTTATATATTATATTTGATTGAGACAGAGGAAGTTGAATTAATTTAGTGTGGGAGAATGCGGGTCACTGGACTTCCAACTATTTAGTTTCCAAGTATTTTCACAGGGTGAAGGTGAAGAGCAAGGCAATCATCAAAACGATGCGGAACTAGCAACAATAATGACAACAAGATTTATTCTCTCTCATCTCAAAGCGGAACATCTTCTTGTTCTTCTTTATCGTTATATATTATTTCTTTATATATATTAATGTACTATAGTAATTGTATCTACTGTATGTATATACATAAATATTGTGTTTGAAATCCCTTGTTCGTGAAGGAAAGACAAATTTCCCTTCCCCTCCCGAACTTCCTCTCTTTTCTCCTCCATTCCACTCACTTACCCTCCTCCTTTGGAATTATACATACATACATACGCTAACTGTAACTGTATCAACATCAACACATTTATTCCCTTCAATAGAATCATGAATGAGTGAGTGACTCCTTGGAATTTCCCTTCCACCCTCAAATTCCTTTCATATCCTCCCGATTCCAAAAGTCTTCTTTTCCTAACTTAACTTACATCTTGTACAGATATTTCTCAACCTAAACTTAAACGAGGATCTTATAAGCGATTGGCCACTTTTACTTTCATTTCCATTGAATTCATTCCAGAGGAAAACAAAAGCCAACTCTTCCTGTTCTAACATCTTCATTCCAACATCAACGAATTCTTTCGAATTCGCTTTCGTCCTTGCTCTTGTTCTTAAATAGAAATGGAAAGTAGTGCAACTTGAGTGCACTGTTGTTATCTGAATATCTGTATTACTACAATTATTTTGCTCCCCTGTTTCAAACACTAACCCTTTTTGAAATCTAATCTTGAGGTTTCGTTCCTGCTCTTGCTCTCTCCATCCGTAAGTCTTGTGAGAGGAGTATTGTAATAATATGCGTTGGATTTTCAGAAATGTTGATCTGTGTCTGGAGAAAATGTCCCGCTGGCTCGTCTTAACTCTTGCTTATCTCCAGACGCTAATGTCTCTCATATCTGGAAATGGCACTTCAGGGCAACTACTATCTTCCTCTCCATCCATTGCATTGCAGTACAGTACGGGAACCAAAAGTTATAAAGGAGGAGGAAGGTAAGCGGAAATATATTCTCTGTTGTTCTCATTGTATTTAATGTATTTGGGGGTGGGGAGGGCTAAGGGAGTTTCTTTTCCAACATTTTCTCTTATCCACTTCCAAAGACAATCATCTAATTGCTCTCCCACTCGTATGCAGATCTTATTGCCTCAGTTACCTCACTACTGAAACTATTGTTGTCTCTTGCATATACAAATACGTGTAGAAAACTCTTAATTCTCAATTCCAGGGCTCGGACATCCATGACATAAAATCTCAAACCATTAACATATTTACGGTGGCAAGTGTAAGTACAAAGAAAGCCTTTATGTATAGAAAAGCTTGTAAAATTGAAAATTAAAAGACTAAATTAGGATAATTAATAGCAAGAACTTGCTTGGCTGGTTTGCAAATTAAAAGTTTTAGTATCTGACAGCATATTATCCAACCTCTGCTCATGCTTCACAGTGGTAACTGTACATTGGTGAGATATATATATGTATTTCCCTACTAATATTCGCCGAGGGCCGAGAGCATGCTGATATTTATCTGATGAAAGTGTATAGCAAGGAATCCCCCTTAATTGTGAAGTCTGCCTGCCTGTTACCATTTGTAATTAAATTATACCGGAGAATTAATTTAAGTTGTTGAGACTAATCTCCAGCTCAGAACTTGAATATATTCATTTGAGACTGTCTGGCAGTGCCTGGTGTGTTCAATGTACACGTGAGGCTTATTACATATTATAACTTATCATAACGCCAGTTAACTGTTACCATTAGACATTAGAATGAACGTCATTTTTGAATTTAAACTCGTAATACAGAATGCTGGCGTAGCTTTGCATATTTTTGGTTTTATTTTATTTTGTATGCTATTTACTAGTTACTTAATATTGTAAATTCAAAAAGTACCCATTTACTTACAAGGGAAAAGAGAGAAGACTGCAAAAATTTCGACGATCTGTCCCATGGCTCATTCAAGAACAATAGTCTTCCTGTATTTCCAGTCTCACTTCAGTCGTAGTTGTAGTCCGCGGCGTGGAGTCAGGTCAGGAGTAGATGACATACGCCACCGGTCATCAAGGTCCACTTTGAATACGGAGGATAAACATACGACCACTAAATATTAAAAGATTTTAATCTCTCTTTGCCTCTCCAGCAATAAATCTGCAATTATTCACACACACGCACACCCACAGCATTCGCACTCACAATTAGTTTTGCATGTTATAACCAGCCACCAGCACACTCAGTCGTAAAGGACAAAAAGGAAGGGAAGGCTCTGAATATTTAATTCGATTGTCTCATGTCACATGTGTGTAGAGTAGAACAGTATAAATATAATTTAATTTATTCAAGGGAGGAGTTGTGGGGGAAAAGGAGGAATTAGTCGTGTAAAATAATTTCTCTTATCAATATCATGATAATATGAAAATAATTTAAATAATAACGAGAGAGGAGGATGCGGAAGATGAGGGGTAAGTGAGGAGCATCTGGAGTAAATGGGTTTTGGCACAACAACAACGATAAATGCAATGAATTGAATGGAAAGGACGCAAATGTTGAACGTGCCAATGAAAATGAAAATAACACCGAAGAACACACCACCGGATGGACAGATTCACTTTTATGAATTTCTCCACTTCTCCAGAATCAGAATCAACTTCTCCAGCCAGACTACTGTAGTAGATGCACAATTCACTCTTCTTCTTTATTCTGTATGGTCTGTAATCTGTGGCTATATTTTATGCCAATCTGTATCTGATACTTGAATCTCTCTTTAACAAACTTGTATCTCCTATATGTGGTTAAATGTAGTAAGACTTAAATATAATTATTTGTGTAATTAAATACGAGAATGAATGACACTCACTTTTAGTGCTAAATTAAATAACTCTGAACTCTGAATATCTGGAGAAGTATTATTAGAAGATGATATTACGGGATGTGATGTGAGTCTGTGTGTAAGGATGAGGATTTGTTGTGTCTGTGGCTTTGTTGTATGGAACAGGAGGAACAGCGGTTAGTTCGGTTAAACTGTGTGCACGGAGTGAAGTCTACATTGAGAATGAAAGGAAGGGAAAACGGGTGAAAGCTGAAATGATCCGAACTTCGGAGTGGAAGCCAGACAGACGGGAGATCAGAAGTACATAGTAGACTAGGAGAATAGAACACGGAAAGAAAGGTTGTTACATATAAAAGAATTATTCTACAATATTGGATCATCGTATCCTCCCTCCCTCCCTTATATCTACATAGTAGAATACAAATATAATAATATCTCTCCAGGATTCTTCCCTAGACACCCGACCCACCGACTCCAGTTCCAGTTTCATCCCTATGATTCATATTAGCCAGAAATCCGATTGGATTCATTTCAGACTTCAGACTTTAACCGCTACAGCCTTATTCTGTACTGCATGGATACGGATTCTTTGGATAGGAAGCTTCTCGTATAATGTTTTCTTATAAGTATCTCCTTATCTTCATTTATTTTCCCATTGAATCCCTATTTCTACTGGTATTTGGATGACAAATCAATGCATCTATTTACATATCAACATTTATTACGCTTACATTACCTTTTATACAGAATCGGATTTTATTTTTTGTTAGAGATTACTAGAGGTGCATACAATATTACACATCTTTGGGATTCTCAATGCATGTTAATTAATATTGCACTTCTATTAGTTTTTAAGTATAAGCTTTAATATGTCCAACTATATTTAATGTGCTAAGGGATGAGTTTTGTGTGGGGAAGCCATAATAAAATTATTATTGGAAATATTCGGACAGAGTTGTGGTGAATTACACACGAGGAAACTAGAGTGAGATGGTAAATGTTCCTAGCCTACGTATTTAGCATTACAATGAGAAAAGTCTGCAAATAAGTTAGGAATACTAATATAAATAGCAATGTCAAGAGTAAAATAAAATGTTATAATATTTATTACAGCTGGTGGGCACTTCCCTTATTATGTCCCTTATGCAATTGCCCACGGGCAGGTTCGCTAATTTCATATTTCATATATTGTTACAGTTGCGTGTAATTTTTGTTGTGCACATATTAAATAGACTTAGAAAACATTAGTACAGATATATAGGTATATATGCTTGTAGATATACTATCTCTTAATCTATGAATGACATACAGAAAAGGGTCATTTGGGATTTGTTGGAGAGATTAGCATTTGAAATTTTATAATTTTTGGAGGGAGTCAGGCTGACTGTCGTCTGTCGTTTGTACGACATCTCCTGCTCATCGTCAGTGAAGTGTAAAATCTCCATAATGTCATTAGATCATTACACTTGAGAAGAGAATATTTATAATATATGGAATAATGGAACCCACATGCATGGAATGGATAAGGATTCACCTCAATTGTCTCTTTTATCTCTGTCTGCGGTGTGGTGACAGTGGTGACATCGATGAAGCTATGACTGTTGGTCCTACAGATAATACTAACCGTGAAGTTCTGAATTAATATATAAAAGACGGAATATTCTCATAAATAAAGTAATAAATACGCAGAAGACGTTCAGAAGATTTTTTTATTCTAATAAAAAAGGTTGTAAGGATGAGGCTGGAGAAAGAAGCTTTCTTGCTGATGGCTCAATTACGATTAGTTTACTTTGGACTTTGTTCCTTTCGTGAGAGATCCATTCCATTTTTGTTAGTGATCTGTAGTGGAGATGAGATGAGATGAGATGAGACTGAAAGTGAAAGCGAGTGGCTTGCATGCGATGAAAGCATCTTCTTCTCCCTCTTCACATCCCTAAGACCAAGATCACTTAAAATTACTCTCTTTTTCTATTTTGAAAAGAGTGTGTAGCTATTTCCTTATATATATTATATAAGTATAATAAGTAGTAGATATACATTTCAAGATCACAAAGTAATGTACATAGGTACTGTTTCTATATTCTATACTATTTATATCTGTACTTGGAAGATATTAGTATAAATGTAAGAATATAAATGGATACTCTCTCTCTCACCTTCTCTTGTTACTTTTAACGGAATAAGATCACTCTGTCTCCCTTCGCCAGTTCACCACCCGCACCCTAATAAACTTGCCCCATTATTTCTTCAGTTTATTCTTCTCTACTATTTTTAGTCATCGCCCAACAGCTAACGCTATTAACACTGATAGCTATAGAACAGTAACATTAGCGCTCTAGAAACAATAACTGTTACCTGGTATAATGTGAAAACCATTGTTATAATTTAAAAATAAGCTAAAGATTATAATAAGACATATTCCTCAGTTGACATATTCTGGAGAATTCTGGAGAATTCTGGATTCTTCTGAATTCTGCTGCTAAACTCATAGTTTGACACTCTTGTAACAAAGACTACTGGTTTACAGGATATTTTTCTTCTCTGCACATTATTATTATATTATTTAATTACCAGTGCACTTATTTAAGAGTCAGTTGTGAAGGTCGGTCAAATGGGCATGAAACTATTATATCTCTACTAAGTACAGTAGGGAATGTTATAATTCGCATGGTAATCAACGTGCAAAAACGGTTTAAATTGTTATATCCCATTTTGTGGCTAATTATTATTAGATGTAAGCTTAAGCTTAACCTCAAATAAAATCCATACCTATACTATACGTAGTAGCACTTACTAATACGCCACAGTGACTCTTCGCTAAGTTAGTTAACATATACATCAGTGCGTTTGTAATTGGATACTTAAATAGCATACTTAAGCATAGGATACTTGAGAATTTGTCTATAAAATATCTCCAGAACCCCGTGCATACAGCCAGGTATTCACTCACCAGCCAATTCATTATCCATGGCTTTCACACAACTCCAAATTATGTTGGCAATCAAAAGTTACAACTTCTGAAATATTTACGAGCCCCAAGGGGGTGGGATCCAAAATCTAAATCATATTGAAATGAGTGAAGGAGTATTTGAGTAGAATAGCGAATGAAATGGGGGAGGATGGGATAAATAAATAGATCTGATGGGATACAGATCGGAATCTATGGAATAGAGTAGCAGAGAAAGAGATGGAATCAAATTGCCCGATGGTGTATTGAATGAGTAGAGTGAGTGAATGAGTACATTATTATATATACTATACTATATGGAATGGATGGATACAAATGTGTAACTGTATCATATATCATATATCATATAAATATATAAAAAATATTAGGTAGCAATGCAAACAGAATAGAATAATAATAATAAATAGAAGGGAGATTTACAGGGAGAACTTTTGTGGAGTTGGGTTGAGACTTTGTACAGGGAAATGGGAACGAGCGTGAGTGTGCCACTCGAGATAATAGACACCCTCATCCTCCTCATCTCATCTCATGGCCAAAATCCGCATCCCAACTCCCAATCTACATTTATTCCCTTCAAGGCTCATACACTAGCCCAATAACCCTCTGAAGCCCATGTATATGTATAAGTATAGGTAGCTACTATGTATAAGTAATTTACTATTTATGTACTTAGATATACTGTAGGTACTTACACATTTTACATTTCTATTTCTAATACTATAGCAGTGGCAGCTTTGCTTTGGTCCAATTTAAGTAGCTTCCCTATAGTTTAGTTGAGGGACCTGCAAATATAAAACTTAGAGTAAAAGTTGAATATGGGGACTAACTTTATTAGGAGAGGATGAGGATTAAAGGACTTTACTAAAGGGGCGTCACAATTTGCATTCAAAAGTACACACACCACATTTTGTTTAATTTGGGATATTGTTTTACACGTTTTACAATAATACAATAATTATACCACACACCTAATTTAACAATAGTAAGCAACAGTAAGTAGCAGGTTCAATCGTTCAATAATTTCCCTACATACAATGTGTATACATATGAAATGAGACTCATCCTGGACACCAATGTTTGTTGACATTATTTATTTAGTTATCTTCAGTAGTTAGAGTTAGAGGAAAAGAAGGAGACGTTGATGAGGATTTGAGGAAGGATCGGGATGACTGAGACAAATGTGCACACAAAAACAAACAAAAGAATTCATATGCGTGCTTTCTATAACAGAATATTATTTTTGTCAGCGCATGCAATGGAATGTAACTAACAACATTTCACTAGTTGGGTCACAAAGATGTCAACGTCCAACCATCACGAAATAGTGTGTTTGGGAAGAAAGTTTAGGAAGAAAGTGAGGAGAGAGGATCTCATCTCCACTTTTGTCTTTCTAACAAGTGGGGAGAGGAAAATTGAAAGAAAAGTTTAGAAGTAAGATGAGTAGATAAGGAGAAGGGGATGGGGATAATGGGGAAAGGAAGAAAAAGGAGAAATGATCGTCCGCTCATCGGACAACCATTACATAACAACGTGTTTAGACTAAAAGTGCACAGAGACGAGGAAAGTTGTGCTGAAGAATTGTAGGTACTTGCAGTAGGTAAAATATAAGTTATATAAATATAGTTATATATAGTTATATATATTTATATATATATACTTATATATAAGGGGTTGGGGAGGGGAATGAAGTGAATTGAGTGAAGACCCCCCTTGGGGATTCCTTTTATCATTTCCATGCAAAGGAGACTTTTTCCCCCTCTTTTTTTATATTACATAGTCAGTCAGGCAAATGGCCAAGTCCACATTCAGATAAGAATGGTCAGGACAACAACACTGCACCACACTCGACACTCAATACTCAAATACTCGTCCACTAATCATACGGTGTCCACATTTTACCGACCCACCACACTAGAACCAATACCCACTCGAAACGCTACAAAAACTATGAAAAACTTAAATGTAGCTATGAAGGAACGTTTAAAATAGGCTATAGTAATCATTTTATAAAAGGATGCAAAATACACATTATTATAATAATAGAACTAAATACTATTTAATAGAATTTCAAAAAAAGATAATATTTTATTCAAAATATTTGTTCAAGGTGTCAGGTTCGTGTCCTTTGGGCTAAATTCTCTTGCAAATGTAAAAGTAACACTTGATGATTGTATCGCAATTATGTATAAAAGTCAAACAGAATGGATGATTAACTATAATACTCTTAACACTTACACTCAATTGGAAGAGAATTCTGAGGTGCCTGCAAATGCTTGAAACAATAGGGCTGTGATCCCTGTCGGGCTGTGAGATTTTGTCCCCTAACTACATTTGTATTAGTAATATACGAAGTACTATATTATCCAGATCCATTTCATGTGCATGCATGGACATGGACATGTCCAGTGGACATACTAAATATGGGAATGTGTATTTATGTGTATTTAGATGGGGACTGGAATTCTCTTCCTTCCTTTGCATCACAATCACATAATCACAATCAAGAGAACAGGAGATGCCGAGGAAAAGATAAATAATAGTTTTGGTACTCTTGCTACAAGAATGGAGAGAGTTGGTCGCAGGACGTCGGTCGACCGGATAACTTCCGTACTCCAGTTCCGTCCAGCCAAGCAAGCAATAATCCAGCAAAAGAGGCGACCATATCGTTCCAGACACAAAACTTTATTTTACTTAACGTTAGTTTAGCAAGCAGTGTGGTGCCCGGATCTCTTTATTACCCGTTGCCATTGAATTGCATCGCCTGCCTCACCCGCCCCCTGGACAACATTGTCATTTATTACCGAGTCTCGGTATTATGCTCTTTGTATGGCTATAAACTCCACTTTGTCATTGTCCAGCAAGGCAGCCGCATCACACTTAACACTTAAGTCACATAACACGCACACGGGCCAAACATATTACACACATTATCACTTTAACTTTTATCCAGTATATTACACTGTTACTGGATTGGTATTATGAATATACATCCTATAATCTACATAAATAGCACAATTTCATTCAGGATAAATAAATGTCGCCGCGGTCAGAAATTAGTTTAATTTAGAATATTTACCTGAATATACCTGGAGCAATTAATAAATAGCCATCAGAAAACGGATGCCAATGCCAAATACCAGTCTTCAATAATTTAGAGCACTTCTTGTGAGATACATTTTGGTTTAGTTATAAAAGTGGCGGATAGTGTAGTTACTTCCTAGAGCTCTGCTTCACAACTTAATTACAATTAGGTACCACTAAGAAGGTATTGATTATAACAACAATAATCAAATGAACATAGATAACTGGATGTATAATAATTCATTATAGTGGGTAAGTACAAGATGCGACGATGCGGGTGCATACTTGACAATATTTTTACAGACAGCTACATTTATTACCAGCAAAGCTGGATATGGATTCGTACAGTCAGTCTGTCCGTCTGTCCGTATACAAAATAACGCTTAAAGTATTGGACGGATTTCAACCAAACTTGGCATAAATATTCAATGATATCATAGTTCTCAGGGGTATGAAAACGGGGTCAATCGGACTACCCCAAGGGGTACAGGGGGTACATCTAATTATACAAATACCTATGTAACTTTTAAACGGTTCAACCTTTTTGAATTGTGTTAACGGATTTCAATGCAAGGATAAATTTTACTTTCTCACAATGCCCCAACTTATTGGGGGTAATGTGTGATTCGACCAAAAACGGTCTTTGTTATGTGGGGCGATGTGAGATTCTACTAAAAATGCCTTCGCTGGTCATTTATAGTGGTTAGTATTCAGTTTATTATATAATTACGGATGTTTGAGTAATTGCAGGGCTATAAAGCGGAGTACCTTCCCATTTACGTATTGTGTTAATTGCTGAGTGGCTGAATCCTACAAAAAACATTTAATATGCACATCTCTATCCTGTATAGTATAGGATTATATTTTATGTATTTGCAATTAGAATGAAGCTTTTCACGCAGTTATACATAGTAGTCTAGTCGGTATTGATGAGACAAATGTCAATAAATAAATGGACAAGTGGTGGGTTGAGTGTAGTTTGAGTATTTCATTAGATCTTAGAACTTGTCCATATTTAAGTAAGTGCATACAAGTAAGTAGCTATATACATAGTAGGGGACGAAATGGGACGGGAATTAATTCTCTGTGTAAATAGCTTAGCTTCCATTATGTCGATAGGGGTAATACTTTTACTAAATAGTAAAAGTACAATACAATTCGCTAGCTCAAATCCCCTCCTTAAATCGCACTCCACTTGCTGGTCACAAAATTATAAATTCTTGTTGTAGTTTTACTTTGAAAATTTGAATAGAAATATGAAACACTCTCCAAGTAGCTAATCGTAAGTACAAATAAAATAGAAATTATTAAGTTGTGGCCTGTTTTGCAATGGTTTATTCACAAATTACAAAGCTATAGAGGGTAGGTATAGCTTGCGGTGCGACAAGCAACCACTATAAATAGTATAATATTCGACAAATTGTATTTACAACTTATAAAAGTACCTAAATAATATCTACAAAATAATTATCTACTTATTAATTACAATTCTTCTTCAAGATGCTATGCTGAATAGAGAACTAACTCTAGCTTTCAAACAATTAGGATATTCTAAATGCATGTAAAGGGAAATTGTTAAAACGAATATTTCTTGAAGAGTTTCCTGACTCACCCACTCTATCACTATGTTAGACTATCCTTTTTGATAGCTGCTGAGAAAATAGGACATTTAATCGTGAATAAGTAATAATAATAAGAAGAGGAAATGGAAGGGATTATAATTATGATGTAAAGGAAGAGAAAGTGAGCACGAAATGATTAATTGGAGCCAAATGAAGATTTCTTAAACAGAATTTGAAAATCTCAATTATACAGAATACAGATAGTTAGGTTAACACTGAAATCGTTACAAAAATCAGCAGCGTTTAGTTAGAGAGATAGAGGATTTTCACCTTTACACAAACACAAAATATTTCTCGTCATCTCCCTTTGGGAAAAATTGCTACAGTAATTAAGTCAGAAAATTAGGTAACAGCTTTAATATGCATATAGTCGATACAATAAATAATACATGTATTTTGTGGACTGTAGAAAGGCTTTTGATGATAATGTTTCACTGTTATTACCAGCGAAGCTGGATATGCTTTCGTACAGTCAGTCCGTCCGTCTGTCCGTATACAAAATAACGCCCGAAGTATTGGACGGATTTCAACCAAACTT
>JAQFYC010003864.1:0-19178 GCA_034694165.1 Tomocerus mixtus
GGAGAAAATATGCTTTTCTCCTGGTCAATTGCACAATATTTGGTTTATACATAATAACAAATTATAATATTAATTGTGTTGCTTTAGTGACAAAACTATTACCGGAAGTCCAAACAATGAGTATTAGACATAACATTTCTTAATATGGAATTTATCAAACTGATAGATAGTAAATTAACGGGGATTTCAAAAAGTGTTATCTCAATAATTTGTGATTTTTGGAATCCCTGCCAATTGTTCTATCAGGCTAGATTAACAAATTCAGTATTATTTTATGTTCAATATTCACGGCAACGTTAATGCCTGATTTTGATAAATTACCTGCAACAAATACATTACTGGATTGTACATACTAAATAACTTATTAAATGAAATATCCCGTTTTGGCCGTACATATACATTGAGGATGTGTATTCTGTTCTTGAAGAGAAATGGAGAAAGGCTTTTACTGTAGTAATATAATGTAGTGTACTTCTATAATGGACAAGAAGGGTCCATTTTAGGAATTTATGGTATGGTTATAGTTATTATTTCACGAATCACAATTTGGTCCATGGTACAATATTATATTGCACTGTTAGTATTACTGGAGATGTTTCACTTTCTGAATTCTATATTCCTTGCATTAGATTCGTTCGACTTGTTCTGAATATTAGGAGAGAGTGTTCCATAGCTCCTAGCTTTTACTACAGATATTCTGTATAACTCGCATATTCCTAACCTTTGCTTTACTTTGGCTGGTTTTCCTGTACAATACTGGTATTCTCCGTTTGCCTTTCGTGCAGTTACAGAGAAGAACTTCTAGGTAGTACCTAGTAATGCGTTTATTCTTATAATTTCTACATGAGTGAATGAGTATAGTATAGTAGTAGCTGTTCTATTATAGTATGTACTATTCTGTTATTTATGTACACAGAGAGAGAGAGAGAGAGGAGAGGAAGATAGTGCATTAGGTATTTCATGAAGTTGGTTGAGTTGAGTTGGGTCTCCACTCTTCTTCTAACCGAACAGAGCAAAAGAGCCCCGGAGCATTCCATCACATGAAATATCGCAACTTTGTTTCTGCCACGATCATATCATATCAAGCAACTCTCATCCTCATCCTGAAATCCCAATGCCAACTTCACTCATACTTTTCCTCTCTTCCCTTTCTACCAAGTAACTATACAATACTGTATATAAGCACACATATACATATAGAGTATATTTGTATATAGTTAGATGCCACAGCAGTTTCATTCTGTACATTACTTGAGTAACAAAGACTAGAAGACTGAATATGTACAGTACTATTTCACAAAATAAGAGAATCGATTTTCGCATCTTCTGTTCCACCATTATCATTTTGGCTCCATACTTTCGTAAATACGAAGAGACTATAAATAAAGTATTTGTTGTATCTTATAGGTTGAAAGGAGTATGAGTATCGTTTGTTACTATTCTTCTGTTTCACATCCCAATAAGTATGACATATTGTTTTTCTCGTCAACAACCAAAAAGACTAAGCCTTACTACATTTTCCACTTTCTTTTAGTTCACACACAAAGAGTAGTAGATAATAAAAATGCATTTCAGCACAGCCCATTTCCAAACTACTATTTTATGTAATAAAAACACATTCTATAAGTATACTACCTATCTAGTATAGTATGGGTGCCACATTATAGCATAATTCTTGAAAATGCTCCATCTGATCAATAAATTCCATCAGTTTCCCCATGGGTTTTCATGCCTGTTATTCATGTTGGATAGCATAATCCTCTGGAGGATCATTGAATCAACATAAAAAGCTATTGGGAAACAAGAAATGATAGTTTGACATAATTAGAGTTACACATGCTAAGCCAACCCTGGATAATATACGATTTAAAATGAAATATGAGCTAAATGTTGTGACCAGCCCCTCGGTAAGAAAAGGCGCATCTTACTTACTCAAGAAATTCATAAAGAATTTACTTATCTCTACTCTATGTAGCTATATTATAATGTATCGTTTATTCATTCGACACGACAGCATAAGTTTGCTTAGAAAATACATAAGTAAGATAAATTCTTATTCATACCTACTACATACATAAAGATTACCTTCAAATCAACTACCTACATAAACCATACCTAGTAAAGAAAGAGTCTTGGGATTAGTACATATGAGTCAATAGTTCTACTAGGCATTTAAAGAACACTAAGTTTATTCATTGATAATCATATTATATGTAGTATTTTATCTTGCTTTCTGCTTGGGTACTAAAAAATGTACTTATAGTAGTAGTTCTTTAATGAAAAAGTAATAAAATTATGTATGCAGACAATAGTCCCAGTACTAACATTAAATACTACAATAATATTACTTACATAGCATAAGTATAGCCTTTCTTTTGGTAAAGCCTTTCGGTATACTATAAGATGTGGTAATGAAAGAACATGAGGATGGAGTACTTAGTACTTATCTAGGAGGTAACGTTAATAGATAGACTACAGAGCGGAATTAAACTTGTGACGACCTGTATGGTAATTCTATCTGGTTTTACTACAAACGAAGTTAGAATGCATTTGGATTTAGATTGCGTTTAAAGAGACTACTAGAAATAAAATTAACGGCAAGACGTACACATTCTTACATGGAAATTCAAGTATAAGTATTTAGTGTACTGTATTGTAAGGCATATAATATGTTTCGCTAAAGATAAGTAAAGGCAAGATATCGCTTACTGCGGCTTTTACTTTGTCTCTAGTGGGTAGTGGGTGTCACAGAGAGTGACTGAGTCATAAGAAGGCAGTTAGTTGTAAAACAACTGCAGAGAGTCAAGTCAAGTCAAGTCAGGTAGTATATTTAACATGGAGGTAAAGCTGCTTTATGCTTCTGCTCTGATGTATAGTAGTGTATGATACGGTGCTAACTCATTTCAATGAAAATTCAAACCTATTTGAATAATAGCATAGCTAGTGAAGATAATACGTTCATATAAACGATAATATAAATGCAATATATTTTACTAGCAGACAAAGTATGTATAATAAGTAAGTGCACCTTTAAGAAAGTAATATCTGTGGGTAAGTTATATAGGTACAGTCATGTCGGTTTGACTCTTTAACACTGTTGTGTAAGTGCAGTGTACTTTACTGTTGAAACTTGGGAAGATATTTTGTTGAGCTCATAGTTTTCCCCTGTATGCATGTATGTGCTTGTGTCTAGCACTATAATTATATCAAAAAATTACCTCCGAGCATCATCAAGCAGTATGTAGTATGTAAAATGTATGTATGAACAAACTGAACATTGTTACATGCATGCAAGGCAAAGGCAAGTCCAATTCTACATTCTACATACTAAATTTTACATAACGAAGATACGAGTACGGGTACCGTGCATCATAGAATCATAGGAAACCAACTAAGCTTGATATACCTATACATAAGATGAGTCGAATATATTTTCCCGAGATTTGAGCTTTTTGCGTTTGGTAGCGTACCTATCATTACGATGATAGCTGAACGCTGAACGCGGCCCCAAAACGTGATGCTCGCCTTTTTGTGATTTATAATAGACGGAGATGAGCTAGTTGATGCCTTAGAGATTCCTCCTTCTTTGTGGCTTTTTTATCAGGAAAGACGTGGTGCCTCGCACGCGTGGATCAAGCCTTATAATCACGACTCTGACCTAAGTGACCCTTAACCTATTGCCGTCCATCGGCCGAACGAATGAACCGACTCAACAGTAACGCTGCTCACTGCTCACTACTTCTTCCTTACTGTTGGCTACTACTATAAGTAGTAGTATATGGTACATAGATACGTAGATAGATTTAACACATACAGATGCTAGATGGATACTTACTTGAGTTAAAGTTGAAATTGAAGCCGCAACGAAGCAAGCTTGGACTAAGACTATTCTCTCACTCAACATAATATTTAAGAGCTTGAGGGGCAAGGAGTCGAGTCTACCACAACAGAACGTAACATCTCTTCTAATCTCCAGTCACTACTATTGGATTGATCTCTTGCCCTAAATTTAAACATCACATCACTTTGCATATCAAATTTCACATCTATTCTCCTGTGTAACTAACCACTGCTCAATCTGTCTAACTGACATAAAGATTATAATACAACTACAAACTACAACTACAAGTCCTATCGTAATCGTAACTGTTTTGTATTATTACTTGCAAGCTAGCTATCTCCCTAGCCTGTCCCTACAACTAAATTCATTCACCTGCCACATTTAATGATATGGATACATCAACTCAAATGAACATCAAATCAACCAGGAGGCTAAATTCTGCAGATAGCATAATCGCATAACACAACAGAACCATAGTTCACGGAATAATCTAGTCGTTATACAGTACGTACTTAAGATAACACGAAACTGCTACACGAATCAGTTTATTTTGATTTTCTTATGGGTTTGGTAGTTTTGCTATGATATTGCTTGTTCGTTTCTGGGATGGGGATGGATATAGCTTGATATAATGCCTGATGGCTTGTCCTGACGTTTAATTCGCAGCCAAGACAAAACCACTACAAACTTATACTCACATCACATCATAACATAACTGATAACTACTTCCTATTATTATTCTGGTGAATTACGAATTACGAAAAACAGAATTTGCGAAAGATTCAACATTCAACCTTTTGCTCTTTACTTCTCATTCTAAAAGTCGCTCCGGGCTTGACATTAAGATTATCACCTAAATTATTTCGACTCACTCAGCAATTTTTGATTTGATAGCTGCCTAGCCTTGCTTTACCAACTATTTCTCGCTTTAACTTTAGAAAGACAGTTCATTTCTATAATAACATACGATATAGTAACATAATAATCGTTTGAAAGCATTTTGTTATAGGTATTATGTGGTATGTGGTGTGGTTGCCTACAAAGTCGTTTCAATCCACAAGAGAAGAGAAATTCTTATATGTGATGTGAGCTGAATAAAAGAGCTCGAGAGCAATAAAATGAACTAAATGTGGAAATTACACACTCAGCCATTTCGTTTATGTGCCTTACTCATATTACTCATACTCTTGAGAGACCGAGAAATGATGTCGTTGCAAAAAAGTCGGCCAAGCCAATTATTATTTCAGATGTCACACACAGGACAGGATGCTACTCCTATGTAGACTCCTAGACCTCGATTTCTTATGTCAGTTCTATAATAACACAAATTCATTGCAACCTTTAAGGTACTCTGCTCTTACCATCATTTTCTATATTTATTTGGTTGTAGTGGAGCAGAAGAAAAAATAATTGGAAGAAAGCAGAAATGTATAGAAAGTAAAGGTCTCAAGTTTCCCGAAGATGTCTTTTCTGCGATTTTGCCTTTGGCAATAGTTTTTCCAATTGTATTCACACAGAAAATGTACAAAAATTAAAA
Source organism: Tomocerus mixtus (assembly GCA_034694165.1). Taxonomy (NCBI): domain Eukaryota; kingdom Metazoa; phylum Arthropoda; class Collembola; order Entomobryomorpha; family Tomoceridae; genus Tomocerus; species Tomocerus mixtus. The sequence goes on from JAQFYC010003864.1 coordinate 5,379, forward strand.
CAAGAGGTATGAGAGCAGTTTGTACCTAGGTAATAGTAATAATGAAAATGCTATACTATAGAAATTATTTATCTGTACTTGTAGGTACTTAATTTTTTCCAGAGATAAGGAGACAAGTTCCTTAATAATTAGCTCTATCTAAAGGTACCCATCAATGAAATGAAATAATATACTCTTGGGGGAAATAAAAGCAACACTACGCTTGCAATTGATACGAAATCATTGTATCCTTGTATTGGCCATTCATCCTATTGTGTCTTTTAGATCAGCATTGTTTAGTTTGCTTTTCCTTTAGTCCATCGCTTGTGTATTCATTTCAATTAGCTAATTGTATTGAATGGCAAGGCGTCACAATCAAATCCCGATCCGAACAAACGCAACTGAAAGAGGGAAACTTCTGTGCTAATAAGTCCAAAGTGGATAGGATTACTTACTACCTGAACCTGTCCAGGATTTAGAGCAGGCTGACAAAATGAAATCATACTTCTAATACGATTGTACGTATACTGTATATATATCCATATAAATAGTACTGAATATTGTGGAAAGCTGTGTATAAACAGATGTAGCTTAATATGCTGTTCCTTATATAGTGTTGTCGTTTGTGCTGCTTTTATGAAGTATCAGGGAGACTTATCCCATCCCCATCAAATCACATTACATTATTTGTCTATCCTGTTAGCCACCATTGGACATGTGGACAATGCAAATGTATGATGTGGTTATTTTGATGTATGGCTGTTCCTCTCTGTGATCTAGATCAGCCGAATATTATGTAGCAAGTTAATAAAGGTAACTAGTAGTTATTTATTAACTCACTTCTATTGTGTCTATAGGGCATAGGGACCTTATGCAGGATTACTTACAATGAGTAGAACTGAATAGTGTTTATACACACCTTTCTTTAAGGCAGCAACATTAAAGTATAGTGGGTTTTCTGATGTACATTCCTAATTTCAAGGCATAGGTGGGTTCGTTAATGAATTAGTATTTCATGAAGTTAAAACGGATTGAATTTTAATGTATTTATGCAATAAATGAGTTGCATTCTTTCTTCCAGTTCTAGTTCTGTCCAGTCCAGATGTAGAGGACAGGACAGGAATTAAAAAAGAAGGTTTGCCCCATCCTGGCCTGGCTTGGCCACTTTTGATTTGATTTGTTCAGTTAAATTCTTGTCTATGTAGATATTATTAAATGGTATAGTATAAAGTTAATGCATTATACTTCACATCAGATTATACATTTCTAAATTAAAGAGATGGATGGAGTTTTGAGAGTGACTTTTTCAAAGTGAAATTAATCATTATAAAGGGAGTAAGTGTTGTGATGGGAAAGATGTTAATGGAATGTAATGTAATATATAAATGGATGTAGAAGGATAAGGATAAGCCAAAACAAAAGCCAGGCCAGGTCCGGTTAGCAAAGCAAGGCAAGGATTCCTTGATTCATCCCAACTTGAATTGAAGTGAAGGAACAGAACAGGTGTGCAACTTAGTTGTTGTATCTCTAATAGATAAAATAATTCTCCAAAGTTGTACATACATCATACTTCTACGTTTCTATCTATACATGCGTCAAGTTTATATCTGTTATGTTATAGTTATGAATGTAGCATGAACGTAGGTATGTGTTTCGACTCATATCTGGAGATAAGTATGATGAGTGTTGCACTCAAACACATTATAAAAATTCATGGAGAAAAGTCAGTTCTTTTCTTGTAGGTAAGTTGTAAGTATTATAAACAAGCGCATTAATAAGTAATAGTAATAAAGTGAAGTTAAAAGTAAAACAGGTAGATAGGTATTTAGGTATGTACAATGTTATGTTATGTGATGTTCCTCCTGTCCCGATCCTGCCTTTTGCCTTAGATGTGTGTTCTTTCCTACCATTGCGTGCTCCAATCTTCCAATAATTTTTTTTCTGAGCCCTTTTTCAGTTGAGAAATATTTTTGATATCTCATCTTGTTCTAGTAAACATATAATCTTTGCTTGAAAAATATATGAAACGTACGCCCACACGTGGTGGATGAATAATTGGGTAAAATTTGGAACGAAATTCGGTGGAAGGCAGCTCATCCACAGCTACCACTTAAATACACACCACATACACCTACAATAAGCTAAAGGAGATTCTCATTTTCTATCTTGTAGTGAATGTGAACTTATGATGAGATAGCTGCACGCATGCAGTGTGGACTTTTGTCAAAAGCTTCAAGTTCTCTCTTGAATAGAGTAAAAGCCTCGGTTACGCCTTTAAAGACTGGAGCTGGAGTGGAGCAAGAGAAATTCGTTGTGATATATGACTTTTCATAGATAACAGAAGACTGTACTAAACTCCAGTACAGTCCAGTCAAGCCAGTCAGGCCAGACAAGATTCGAGCAAGAAGAAAGGAGCCACAACCACAAAGAATAAATGAGTTTCTTTATAATTCTTATTAATACTGACTGAGATTTTGTTAAATCGCTCACTAGCAGGTCTTACTTAAAATATAAGGTTGTTGTGAATCTTTTAACAGTTAACTTACAGTATAGATATGTACAATATGTACAAACATTATTATCCTAATGAGCTCTGTGTTGTATTGTATACGCTCTTGAGTTACTTGTATAAATATTTCTGGTTTCGGTGATCTATATGTAAAGATAGATACTGATGTTTTCAAATGTTTTCATGAATGTAAATAAAAATGTTGGTTCCTGCATGGCAGAGGAATGTAGTAACATAAGTAGTATTACAGAATACTTACTATTCTAATGGGAAAATTACATGCCAGAATGTGACTGCTGCTTAGTTCACAGTCGTGAGTTTTGGCAACGCAATGTAGTAATAGTAAGTAAAGTTCTTCGGATAATTCTAGTCTAGAACGACCCATATAAATTTACAAGCTGTCTATTTAACATGAAAGATAGAGACCGCCTGAAGAGTAACCTTATGACCTCCTGTGGTCTCGTGTTGACTCAACAATATCATTTCTGTATAACTGCAAAGAATTATTTGATTATCACAATGATTGGAATTCTCTGTAAAATCTGGCGCATACATCTCTAAACTATTTTTAACAGTGATATACATAACATCCATACATTTTATTAAATTCCAATTCAATAGCGGCTAACCGTGGTCCTATGGAGAAAAGTATGCTTAAACTTTATTAACATATTGTAACTGCTTTATTTGTGATCAATTACTTTGCTTATTACTATAATCACGCAATAAGTGGTTTACATTATTTAAATTAAATTATTTTATAATCTAAAACTTTTATATGTGATGAAATGACTTATTAATAGTATTATTTAAAGTAAGTAAAAATGTAATTATGGTTTTCTTTATCAGAGGGACGCTTTACCAATTAAGCTATATGGGCTTTGAATTCTCTACTAACTCGTTCTTCATTACTTAGTGGTCAAAAACCCGCAACACCCATAGTGGGATTCGAACCCACATCACCCTTAGCTGATCCGCTAAATTATACGATTAGCTACCACAACCACAGCATTTATGGGGAAAAAATACACCAATTAAATGTCATTTTAATTGGCGTGCAAATTCATTTTATTATTAATCTTTGTATGTTTACTGTTTTACATTTTCACATAGTTTACATTTTCCATAGTCTCAAAATGTCCATAGCAAGCCAACCTTTAGATTAGATTACTGTTTTATTCAAGTGCCAACATGATCGTTACATTTGTCTGTATATGATGTGTATGTATTCCTCGTACCTTAAAATGGATAACAAATATGCCTATCTATTTCTCTGCCTGCTATAATTTTAAGCATCCCGAATGAATTGTTAAGTACTGTATAAGAATAAAATGTAAATATGTATATAATACTAATAATAATCTATAATAAAATATTTGCTATACTGAAGTGTAATGTCTATCTAAAAAGTACTTTACTATAGTGTTGAAAGGAACGGACCATTATATGCATGCAACTTAAATATATGAACATTTTACATCTTGTCTCTGTGCGTTAAAAACGTCAAGTTGCATAAGCATTCTCAAGTTCCACGATATATTTTTATTGTAATAACATTATGAGATTATGGGGTCATCTGGCAGTCCAACCAAAGTCCACTTACATATTATGATAGATAAAGATAATAAGTTCTCATAACAGTGCTAATCTTTAATGCCCAATTAGTTAGGTTATTAAAAATTATTATAGGAACAAAGCCACCGTCACCATCAAAAAGTTTACCGACTCATAAGTAGGTATGTCACTCTTTATTGCTGTTTGTACTACATATACATAGGTAAATTAGATGTCAGTGATATGTGAGTACCTTTCAAATACCTATTTGACGGATGTAAAATGGTAAGGTGTACCTCTACCTCTACTTCCATGGGTGTACCATTAATGTAATATGCAATCATTATATTTAGCATGTGCTAAATGAAAAGTGTCATGTACGTGATCTGCTGTTACAATTGCATTGCAACGTGACGTAAACGGAGCGGAGTGTGTCTCCCTTTTATTATTGTGAACTCTGTCAACCCTTGCTTAAGTGTCAGCAGAAATACATCAACACAAACTACACATTTATACAGACATACATGAAACACAAAATAAACGTCCCCTTGAGAGTGTTGTGGTCTGGTTTTGGAATTGAAAGCAAAGGATTGAGCCCACATAACATGGGCACAAAATTCTTATTTGTAATTTGTAACTTAGCTAGGCACAGCCACAGTTGAAGTGGATTGAATTATATGCAAACCGAAATTGGGATTTAAGTTGAAGAGGACAATCTATTAAGGTTTCGATTTAGTAGGTAATGTAAAACAAGTCGAGTGCTCATATATTTACACATAGTAGTGTATTAAGCGCATTACTTATAAAAAGGGTTCTGCTAGATCTATGTATTATGTATATAAATATGTACACATCAAACATGCAACTAGGAAAGAAGGGAGACAAATGTCAACGTAAACGACGCTCCGTCAACACTCTCCTTTGCTACAAAGCAAAAGTCGTCATCCTATTTAGTTCTAGAGCAAACGAAGCCAAGCCACCAAGTAAAGGTTTAAATGCAATTTGACAGGGAAAATTTTGTTGCGAAGCCAGTATTTCAATTTGTTCATCAATTGAAGCAGAAAATAGTTCATTCGCTCAGTTGAGCATTGATAGGAACAGAACACGGTGTAGCACTAACAATAAGGGAGAAACAGCCTCCTTCTCATTTCAGATATTGCATGAACTCTGTCTGTGATAAGACGTAAATGCTCATCCATTCAAAACGACTTGAGAGAAATTCATTCGAGTGAAATACATTAGTCAGTCAGACTCAGACACTACAGTTCCGAAATGAACACTTTATTAGACAAGTCTTTTGAGACTAGGAAGTTATGTTATGCTACTATGGTCAGTTTACTTAACACCTAATGGTTTCAGAGTTTAGAGTAGTGAAATGAGTGTACTATGTAAGTACGAACTTAATTCTCAGTAGTAATAGTTTATTACAGTTTACAGATATGAACATTACCCATGAGTAAGAGTAGGAGAAGTCAAGATCTTTCCAGGCAACTTACTTTTACATTAGTTTTGCTAGCACTACGACTTAGGTTGGTGATAATTAGTGAGTAGCTCCAGTAAATAAATCTTCTCAAAGGAATTGCATCAAAGCTTAATGTGTAGTCCATTCCATTCCAAAGAAGAGAACCATATTACAAAGCGCCTCTTATTCATTCAAATCCAGATTATTAACTAACCACTAAATAGAGGGTATGAGGTCTACGGGGAGGTGAACGCACAACGCAAACGACTTTTACCTTTAGGTACTTTACCTTTTACGTGAAGTTACCGAATACACAGCACATTTACAATTACGATATAGCTACATTATACTTACTCCTATATGTATGTGCTGCATCGCACTGGTACAATAGTGTAGTTTAGCATAGCTTCCAAGTATAATTCAAATCTAACCAAATGTATGCAAGAAAGTATATCTATCGTAAAATTAGTAATTTAGGCTAAATGTTTCACTGTACATGCATTAATACCTACAACTTAACTGACTATGGCAATGGGCAATGGTATTAATTACTGTGGATGGATTTACTTCCTATAGTAGTCAACCTCTAGTACCTTGTACTCATAGCGGGTATTTAAGTTGAGATGTTGGATGTTAAATGCTGTAAATCTCTAAAGTTGGGCTGGGATGCTTCAGCGCTGTATTTGTACTTATGTACTTGCGCCACTGAATATGAATAGTTCTTTAAACATTTTAATTTCTTAAATGTACTCTCTGATTTAGCAAAAACATGTATCTTCTGAATGGTAAGGTATGCTCACAAAAATAATATACATTATACATACATTCTAAGACTGAAATAACTACTTATAATATTATTATGCACCATTAGATATGCGTATATTATCGCTAATGAATACTATCGGAGTGTTTTTGAGATATGAATGCATGTGTTAATGTAGAAGAGAGTAATGTTCATTGTGGAATAAAACATTACACTATTCTGTTGTGCGACTTAATGTTAAGAAGAGCATTAGAGCAATTATAGGGGATAAGGAGGAAAGACAAGTTAAAGTGAGTAAAGTAAAGCATGTATGTATTACTAATGTTGGTAAAGGAGGCAATATGCTCATAGAAGAGTTTAGAAGGAATTATGTAGACGTGGTTCGAATTAATTAAGTCTTTCTTGTAGAATGCTACTTACTAATAGTATATAAAGGTATATGTTTAAGTTAGGCAGGTATTGTATGGTATATTGTATGTAGGATGATCCTTTGCTATAATATAATGTAAGTGGTAATTCGCAAGCGGGTGAGGTTTCTTTTCTTGACAGATGTCTATGGAGTAGACGATGACTTCTAATTCCAACTTACAACTTACATCACATCACATCGAGTCGACGAGTATCATTCCTTCCTCCTCTTTACTTTTCTTACCTTCCCTTTGCTCTCTAGACTTATCGTTGCTGTGGTTTGGTTGTAGTTGGGTTCCTACGTATCTATTACCAACTTCTTACACACTTTTAATTACTACTTGTCTATCTTCATCCATAAGGCTACGGCGTGAGAAGAATTTTTATCGGATTTACGGGAATGCACACCCTCTCTATCTTTTATTCTGCTACAAGATAGATTATTAGGTAGTACTGTAGTACATACAATAGTACATAATACAGTACATTTTAGTGTATCCCATTATTTAACATTGTAAGTAGGTGATGTTGTAATGTATTCGGTACTTGAGCAGAGCTACATAATATAATAAGTAAAATATTATTTGGTAGGTATGCTTAAAGATCGGAAATCCTTCTTGTCTTGGCATGTCTCACAGTTTTTGACAGCCAGGCCTAGCCAAGCAGCCTAGCATAGCAAAAGCAACAGCAAATCCAATCCAGCCAACCTGAACTTGAGTGAGTGAGCTAACGATATAAGCCTTTAAATTGTTTTTCCAGATTAGTCTTTGTAGTATTGTATTGTAGATTGTAGAGCAAAACTTATTCTGATTGTGAAACCATTACTATATTATAGTAGTAGTCAAATGAAATGAAATAATAAAGAAGCAAGTCAAAACACAGAGTTTCCCGTGTGTTCTCTTCTCCTTAAGCTCCTAGGGTGCATCAATCCATACACAGACAGGCAAAGTGTTGAAAGGAATGTTTTCTTTTGCCTTCAATTAGATTACTCGCTCCTCTAATAGTAACAATGCAATTTTTATTGCTCCAACTACTTTATATTATAATAATAATAGTGTATCTGAACTGATATATGTACGCACCTATCTGTCTGGTAAATAATGCATATAAATTATGCAGTGCAGGTAGGTAACTCCTTGTGCTGCTACAACTCAACTATTCCGTTCCCTTTTTGTTATCAACTTTGTTATTTTCAAGTTTACTTTTACTCTCTTTACAATACATACCTATTAGTATGTAATGTAAGTAGAACTACATACATGTGCATTAAATGTAAGTACGGTTGGCTGGTGGGGAGCGAGTAGTGAATCAGATTCTATGCCATAGTGAAGTAATGAAACGTGAGTCAATTCTCTTGAAATGGGAATAGTTCTATTAAACATCAGATCAGGATCTATTTCAGTCGATGGAAAATCACTTAACTTTTATACTTTTCACAAGATTGAGTTATTCTTTTCTGTATGGGTATTATCTGTAAGTAGGGTATTGTAGCATAAGAAAGAGAACATGCCAGCTCAATCTCATCCAATCCATACAACAAGTAAAGCAGTTATTGGATAATATGAGACTAGGAGAATCATTTTGTTTTTGTTACCTTAAATATCCTATTGAGAATTCAATCTTTCCTTTCTCATCAAATCACTATCATCCGATACCCACACATAAAATACATTATACTAACTACAATAGTCAATTCAATTCTAGGTTTACATTATCTGAAAGGATGAAGAGTTCAAAAACGATTCAATGTTAGTATGTAATACCTGAGATTGCTATTATTTTTTAACAAATCGAACTGTCTCCATTATCTATTCTGCGAACCTTAATATCTGTAATGTAAACATTTGTATTAATTTAAAAAACATGTTATATATATAGATGTACTATATACATGCTTATGTTATATAGACTATTTTTGTCAGCTTATATCAGCTCTAGCTGCATTATATGACTTTGCACTAAATTGGAAACAGTGCTGAACATATTTTCTAGATAACTTGTATCCTATTCCCACTGAGTAGATACCTAGGTATGTTATAAACATATCTAAACACAAATACGAAAATAATGCATTGGAAAGCTTTATTTTTGTCTAGTTAGCATGTAGTTAATATGTTCTTCAAGTTAAGCATGTATCAGTTTTAAACTACGATGTGATCTTCAGTTCAATTCACTATTACAAATGCGAAAGGGAACTATATCTATAGATGAGACATACTGCATTATTGGCGATGCGTTCTTTCAGACATCACCAAATTCAACTAGGTAACATGGGTATGGGAAAATGCATCGTACGCCATACGTATATATCGACATATTGTGATTTCAGGCAGTACATAAATGGACATTAAATATTAAACTTGTTTATGAGTAAAATATGTATGTAAATACATGCTACCAAGTATAGTTGCATAGTAGAGGAGCTAATATATCACCAGTATTATGATATGACAAGGAAGTCTTTTCAAACTAAGCATAAGTTTACATATTATATGTGCATTATGTAGTTTGAATTAGATTGTGTTATATACTTAATACCATATAAACATATAGCAGCAGAGTGAAACCATAATACTATACAAATTCAGTCAGTATACTTGTGCTTCTGTTATTCTTCCTCTTTCCTCCAACTGAAGCTAGCACTTATATAAAAAGAGATGAAAAATGATGAAAATTGCAAATTTGGGGAACACAATGCCTTGAGGTCTATTTCCTCGAGATCACAAACCAACCAAACCAGCTAAATATGAATCTGGAATATGCATAAGGGTTGATTTGTACTCTCTGCTGTCGGAGAATATCTTCCTAGGTTATTATTATCTACGCTCTGCTCGGTTTACATTTATGAACATCTCCAAATACAGTTTGGCTTTATACTGATTGAGCGAGGTTTTCCTATTTCATGTTCTGATACTTTATTTATTTAGTATAGTATACAACACTACTATCTATAAGCTTTGCTCTTTGCATACGATATGTAATTGTATATGAAACACGTACTTTATTCTATATTTGGAATGGAATAGCGGAGATAAATACACAATAAAAAACGATTACCTATTGTTAAATGAATAAATGGAAACTCAACATCTTCATATGTACCATACTTCTTCCATTCTGCTGCTATTACTTATCCTTTATATTTTAAGCATCACAAAGGATATTTTGGTACTCATAAGTAATCCATTTAGTGTTTACTATTTCGGTGACATTTAAATTCCTATCTACCCTGCATTTGAAAGACACAGAATTCACTTTAAAAGATTTTTACCTGTATGTACACCAATAGGTAGTACCAGCTTATCATGCCTATACGTGACTATTTATCATTCTCTAATGGTTATCCAAGGAGCATTTATATTTTAAAAGGCTACATTAAGTTACTCCTATCGGTATACAATACGTAATACAAGTACATAGTAGTTAGATCCGTTAATAAGTAAGTAGCTAAACAGTAGTGGACAAAACATGTCAACGTAAATAGTCAAGAAGGAACAGTAACTCACGCAGCATGACAAATTATCTCGACATCTTTGACAAATTAAGACTTTGCCTATGGACGGCATAAAAAATGTTTCATTCAGTTCAGGTAAAAAATCTCTTGGACAAACTATCTGGATTATGCTTGGGTAGTTGGTAGAGACAATCTGGGAGCTGGTTAGACACATTGTTTACGGACATTCTTTTCAACCGGAGAGCTACTGCATTTCACCAAGCTGCAATTCTTATGGGATTTTGTTACCTTACATTATTTGCTTTAGCATGCAGAGAGAGACAAGAGTATTACATAATACATATGCATACTACATATATATTTCAAAGCAGGAGCCAGTGAACTCCCACAACGTAAACCATGCAAAGACACTTTAAGTCTGTCTATTTACTTACCTACGTTAGTATTTGTATACATAAATAAATATCTGTAGATAGATACAAAAGCTCAAAGTTCCGAAACGACAAACCAGATTTGTCTCAAATAAAACATGACAATTGCTAAAGTAGTATTTGCACTTACAGTTTACTATTATAACTGTAACCAGCCTGAATTTGTCCCATTTCAGTAAGCAAACTGTATTGTGTTTGGGCTAGGAATAAAACTGATTATACATAGTAAGCAAAAAGCATGTCAGAATTTAAGTGGAATTCCTGATAATTCTGTTCTACCGTTCTTCTATACTAGAATAGTATCTGTAGTTTCAGTTTGCACTGTATTTAGGTATTACGAGTAATATACTATACTGTAGCCCTTTTTGGGAAAGGCTTAATCAAAAGGTTGAGGACAAGACAACATCATAAGCAAAGAACATATTAATAGGATAGAGTGACTAGTTTGAGAGATCAGAGACAACTAAACTAAGGATAAGAGTTACTTGTTAAAATATTGCTACTAGTGGACCAATACTAGAGCTAAGCAAAAGCTACGCAAAGGATGAGACAGAAGAGAGAATATACCACATGGATAAAACAGGAACAGACTAAATGCAATAAAGATGTTAGCAGATGTGATGCTGTAGGCCATATACAGCAGAGGATGAAAAAAGTAGTTTTAATCCTTATGTCTGTACTGTGTGCGGATAGGCTTTCTTTCTCTCTGTCCTCCTCTGCACAACACTACACCACAGTGATGTTTGTAAGAACTAAACAGAACACCGAAAAAGGATTTTCCCGAACTATGACACAGTCAACAGAAACAGAACAGTCAGTGAACTGAACTGCAAAGCTTTTCTTTCCTATACAATATACATTTACTCTTATATGTTCATTTACTCGATATAATACAGAGAAACACGTTACATAGACATAGACAGCTCAACTACTTACATTTAGAAAGATGATTGTGATAGAGGAACTAAACACAAATCCCTTGTTTTACAGTATTGAAAGGATCGTTATGCATAATATCTGTAGTACTGTCATAGTATCTGTACTTATCATATTATATTTACCAAATACTATTTCTTCCTATACTTTGCATTCTACTACGCAGCACATTTCATTTACTGCTTTCCTACTTATATGCAAATATATTTATACTATGGGTATCAAGCAATATTTTATAATCAGTTCCGTTTTCCGTTTGAAATACAAAAGTTGTGGACATACTATTGTATATTTTGTAGTAATAACAATAGTCAACTATTATACTTACTGTAGGTAAGGACTATTTCTGGTTTGGAATCTGAAATGAAGTGAAATGAATGAACAAGCTCAGATGTATAAAATATATCTTCCGGAAAGTATAAAACATACAGTTAGTTATATTTGCATTGCAATACAGATATAGTTATATGTAAGATAGTAATAGTAGTAGTAGTGTGATGACGATGTTGTAGTAGGTACAATACCTTAATATGTAGAATCTTCTTGTGTGTGCAGTTTGATACGATATGATATGCCTTGAAGGCCTGCTTATTCACAAAAGGGGGAGAAACATCCTGATGAGATCCCTTTCACAAATACACAAATTTTGTCTCTCTAGCTTTGCTACTCGCTCTCCTCATCGTCTCTATCCTCTTGTTTTTTTCTTCGTTTGCTCATCGTATTGTTCGCTTTTTTCGGATGAATTCAAAAAATGAAACTAAAGGAACCAGAGCAGGAATAGGGACGTTGACGTTGACGTGCCCTCTTGTTTCCGCATGCCAGGCCAGGCTAGACTCTATTTTATTCTTATGCCCTCTTGTCCTTTGTACCATATCAGAAGACTACTTAGTAGTTACTCTACTTGTATTAAATTATCTACTTAAAAACACAACTCTTAGTGCATATCATATTCTAGTCTTTGCTACTATTATGACTACCAAGTGACAAATTAGGATGTTGCACTCGAGCCCAATTACTCTTTTTGTTGTGTTGTGGTAGCGAGAAGAGGGCAAAGATAAAAATGAGGAATCCTGAGGTGAATTAAAACATTCTTGGCTTATTGCCTTTTGCTGTGGCTTGACTTTACGCTCTGCTTGAATAACTACGTTAGGTAGAGACACTTGAAGAGAATAGAATAGAAAATACAACCCTATGATGTGAGGTTCAACTCGAGTGAAGTGTCATGGACACAAGACAAAGTATTGTAATAGTATAAGTACAGATAGAAACTCATCTCATTCTCTACTGTAATCATTAAATATTTGTGCTCTAGTCAACCGAGGCGAAAGTAATAATGGTACGTGTTCTTGTTTGGAATTTGTATGCATAGCCATTATTATTATCTTCCTGCAAATGTACATACACCGCTATTATTTTCAGTTCCGCCTATACGTATTAGTATTTAGTGTGTACGAGATGATATTATTCTCACAGCGAAGCATTCTCAATGTATTTTTTGACGGACAGATTGCAGATGTGGTTAAAGTGGGCGAATAATACAATTTGTCATAACCGAAACGAGCGAGAAGGAAGAATAAATAGAAATGGAATGTAGATTTGGTGGCGTAACGCAACACAACGTAAGGGAGTGAGTTTCAGCTGATCTGATGTGATGTAGAGGAAAGGATGAATTCATTGAGGGTCGCCGCATCTCAATCAGAGCCCACTGCAGGGTGACAATCACTATATGACTAGGCTATGATATCAGTGGCTCGTTATTGCTCTCATGGTGAGCCTTCTCGTGTCCCTGTTATTTTTAAAGTCGGTTTTTAATGAAGAATGCCTGTAGCGGTCACACGACTCGACCTCCATTCCCATCCAGGCCGCATAGGCCCTCAGATCACATCTCTCTAGTTAGTTATCCACTTGACTCGCCCTTTATTATCTTTGCCGCAACCTCCGCCCGTCCACTTCTCTTTAACTTTCTGTCATTTCCTCTCCTTCTCATAATATTCTCATCATGCAATCTAGAATCGAGATAATCTTTGGCAAACGTATCTAATGGCAGTCCCACTCTAAAATACTAATGCTTATCCCCATAAGTACCTACGTAAGTTCAGTCCCAAATCTCAAAGTCATACACCTCCGCTCCTTTGCAAACTATATATCAATGCAAATACGATACAGACAGGAGAGAAATCCCAGATTAAGTAGTGGTGATGAAATATTTAGTTAGCGTTACTGTTACTAGAGGGTAATTCCCTGTGTAAGGTGCTCTAATGCAGACAGTTGTTTTTTGCGATGTTAGGGATGGTAAAAAAACGT
>JAQFYC010003865.1:0-19175 GCA_034694165.1 Tomocerus mixtus
AGTTTCGAGGGAGTAATAATATCGCAAACAATTAAACTTTTGTAAGCATTACTAAGGATTACTCCAATTATAGCCCAAAGTCCGAATGTAGTGACAAGTACCAAACTTCTTGTTTTGCCATAAATATGTGCGATATTTTGGCATTGTTCGGAAAGGGCTGCAAAATAGATAAACGAGTTGAAAGTAAATGATCGAAAAAATGACAAAGGGGAAGGATTCTTAAAAATCAATTGACTGACTGTTGCGATAAATGCTAAGATGATCCAAGATATCAGAATTAGATTCCAAGTAATTGTATCATAAGGCTTTGTAAATATTTCCCATGACAATTTTATTTCGACTCCTGCACAAGTGACGAAATTTAAACTGTCCCAACCTACGGTGTAACTGTATGTTGTCAGATCATACGTACTGGACGAAACCCATACTATAGGATTTTCAACTTGCTGCAAAAATTCTAAATGGTTCATATGTTTTTCATAGTGTTGAAAAATTGGCAATCCATGCAAAAGAAATGATCTCACTGCTAGATCAATATCGATGCGAAATCCACCACTAAATTCTTTGAAGGGGGACATCCAGTTCGAATTAAATGGTTCAGAAAAATTGACGAAACTTTTAAAAGGTGCAATTCCATAATCGTCGAAGAAGAAGACCGGCTCAAAGGAATAACACTTTTCGCTTTTGTACAAATCTCTTGTCATTCTGAAATCATTTACGATTTCAACTGTTAAATCTTGAAACGAAGTGTTTTTTAATATCACTGGATAATTGCCAGGATAAGTTGCAACGCATCTAGTACATATTAAAAACAGTGATTTGAGTTTGAATGTAGGCACAGGCTCAATTTCGTAGTCAAAAGTGGAAATAAATGAGAGTTTTTCTAAAAATCTCATGTAGCTCAATCTTGGATATATAAATATGGCGTAGTCATCCGATCTTGTTTTCTGGTAAAACCATTGAATATAATCCACTGTTATATTAGTATATTGGGGTCTTGGCAGAAAGTAAAGTCGTACAGACCCAAACGTCCATTTATCTTGAGGTAAAGGTAATTTATGAAGATTGTAAAGATATATAATCCGAAGGGGAACGCCAGCCTGTCCCATATCGAAAATAGGAAAATCTTCGTCGTATAGTATGGAAATCGAACAATCACTAAAAGATGCAACAATTTTCTGCATCTCGGGAATTTGTATGAATTCTAAGCTATAGTCTGTCGAGTTTCCTAAAATCGTTGTCAAAATATTAAAAATTATACCTTGCCGAAGAAACATTTTCTTATTATTAAAAATTCTAAATTATGATTGTATCGAATATTCTACCTGTAGAATATAGTTGATGCATAAGATAAATGTAGAATAATGATACTACAGCAAGCAGAGTTTTGTTAATTTTTGAACAACTATTAAAAGTGTTGATAACTACTTATGAATATGCAATTGAAGACAAATATTGTCAACCAACTTAGAGAGAAATCCCATTCTTTATTCACAGCGTAAACAGAATTACTACTTACGCATTCATATTTATATGTACGCATCATTGTTGTAATATTCTAATGTTGCATACCTCGACCTCAATACATAATATTTCATGGAGCTTAACTACTTGAATTATTGCTGTAATATTTACAATATGTATTCAATAGTAGTAGCAGCATTTAAAGTGCTTGCATAATTAAAAAGTCTTTTTACAGATAAGGATGGATGCAGTACCAAAAAAATATTGCATGATAGGAATTCAAGTACCCCAGGAGTAGGGTTTATGGGCAATATTGACAAGGCCGTGAACTTTTTGATAAATGATGAAATAATTTACTTTCCTTATAAAGATGGTGTTTCAGTTGAATTTGAATTAGCTTTTCTTAATATTAAAGAAGGTGTCTTTCAATGTTCTCTCAATTTGTATGGGTAAGTACCACTTCTGATTTACCATTATTATTTCTAGTCATTTGACAACCTTTAATAGACGAATTAATTACGGTTTTGACATCTCTTTACTCTACGGTGTTGCCTTCATAGTAATTTAGATTTGTTTTACGCTTAATTCTCGTTAGTATATTTGTACCAATCGTTAAAGTTTGAATGCAAGTTATTATCATGTAGCCAACTATTCAAGTCCTTCCAATTTTTATCAAAGTCGCTGCCCCAGTTATTGTAATCCGTTAATGCTCTGCTATATTCTTTTCCTCCGTTCGTAAACCAATCCATAACTGTTTTTCCATCTGTATTACGAATTATTTCACTGGGGTTTTTTGTTGGGTTAGGATTGGAATTTCTATTTTGTTGATCTTGTTCTTGACTCGCCAATATAGTTTTACCTGAATACATTTTACGTTGTATTGGATACCTGTACTTTTTATTATATTCAGCATGACTCGGGACTCGAGGCAAGACATTTTTATTAAACTTCTTGCTGTTGGATGGGGCGTAGTGGTAATCATATGAGGGATGGGGTTCCAGACTGTTTTCCACTACAGAAATATTAAATATCAATATAAATGTTGTGTTTCAGTTGTTGACCTTTTGATCTTGAAGGTTGTATCGTAAATCCCATACAATTATTACCTGAATGAATTTGCTTGGAGTGGTGCTTCCACTTTATATCTTTCTTAATAGCTCTCCCATTGACCCCTACTGAAACTAAATAAACCATAATTTTATATATTGAGTTTAGAAAATTCAACTTGCCTACTACCATCAATAAATAGGGTTTTATGACACTTTTCCAAATATAATTATTACTTCAGGCAACTTACAGAAATTACACCAAATAAAAATTCCACTAATTAAAATTGGAAAGAATTTCATCGTAATATTTTGGATAATTTATTTGGCATTCATTAAAACCGTATTAAAAATGTGCAGGATGTTTCACGAGATGTTTAAGTGTTGTGCCCATTTAATTAGTCAGTTCAACCACCTATATAAATAAATATGACCTAATTTCTTGGCAACAGGAGCTTCCTAGATAATAATTATGAATACTTCCTGTTAATGCTACCTATATAGTATATACATTGTACATATTATGTATACTACATAAATATTTATATTTAACATATCGTCCACTATAATACATGAAAGGAAGAAGGCAAGACACGTAGTTTTAGAGTGTAAAAGGACCAAGAAACTTTTATTTCTTGTGGAAGGGTATAACATGGTAAGTATATATGCTCGGCTTCTGCACTTAGGTACCCGCCTATACTTGCCATATTATTTGTATTAGCCTTGTCAAAAAATAAAAATGTGTTCTTGTTCTTAAAAGTGACGATATGACATGACGTACCTCGATATTATCTAGGTTGGAGAAAATTACTACATATATTTGTAGGAGATGTGATACTTTATAGAATAGATTAAGGGCAAATTAGCAATACAGTTTGAAGTTGAGCCAATGCGTGTATGGGAAGGACAGCTCATTTATAAAATGCGCTAATGAATAGTATTCTTTAATGGCAATGGCAGATAAGTATAATCATTTTTAACCATTAACAATAAAGTGATAACATATAGAAAGAGAAATTAATGAAGCAGAATTGGTCTAAAGACATTTATCTATTCATTTTCTCAAATCATTATTACAAATATCTGACTGATTTTGAGGAAGTACATTTTCCTTCCACTCGTATGTTCAAGAATTTGACAGTAGACAATTGCAAAACTGTAAGTGTGTAAGTGTATACATATTATAGCTATTTTATTCTTTAGTACAACAATAATCCAATAGGTCATTGGTATTTTCAAGGATAAGATAAATGGAATGGTTAAAGGTAATAGAGTAAAAGGTTATCTGTTCTTGGCTTTAAATCCTTTATTATTTGCTACTTATTGCAATGGTGGGAGACAAAGGTAATTTAATTAGTAATTTTACGAAATAAATTGCAACAAAAGTTTCCAGAAGGCAATTACATTCTATTTTATTATACATTCTAGGAAGTAATTTGCTTAGGCATATTAATTTTTAGTAGGTGAAGCTACATTAACCAATTGTCCTGCAATATATTGCTATCGAAATAACAGAATTTAAGCATATAATATAAGAATTATTTATTAATGGCTAACATTATATTTCCGGCCAAGTAACTCCACTGAGAGAAACGGAAACATCCCACAATTTCTTAGCTAATTCAGGATCCCTGGCCTTTTCTGAAAGGAATCCTGTGGCAGGGGCACCCTTTAGTTCAAAATAGCCATTTGGCGCATAAAATCCTCCAGGCGTCACCTCAGGGGATGTGGCAGCGTACAAAATTGGCAGAGCCGCAGCAGCGGGGCTGTGTCCAAGAATTGGTAAAAGGTAGCTAACCCCTGTGGACAGCCAATCGTATTTCCTACGACTTAAGAGTTCCGTCTTTGAAATACCTGGATGTGCACTAATGCACAGCAAACCCCAACCCCCAGCGTCGCTTTTTTTCTGAAGTTCCTTGGAGAAAAGAATGTTGCACAACTTAGATTGCGAATAGGCATCCATGGCATTGTAGCGTTTTTCGAATTGAAGGTCTTCAAAATGTATATCACCCCAGGTATTGGCGGCTTTGCTGCTGACATTGACAACTCGAGGCTCCTTGGCTCGTCTCAATGCGGGAAGAAGTTGCGCTGTGAGAGCAAAGTGGGACAAATGATTAGTTCCGAACTGCAATTCGAATCCGTCGGAAGTTGTCTCTCGTGTCGGAGGGGTCATCACACCCGCATTGTTAATCAGGATATCCAACTCTTCATGCTGAAAGTAGAAACGCCGACAGAATTCAGTCACAGATGCCAAACTTCCAAGATCTACTTTCTCAAAAGAAGCTTTTGCATTCGGGACTTCCAATTTTATATTAGCTAAAGCATGTTTCCCCTTCGTTTCGTTGCGACCTGCAACAATCACCGAAGCACCCGCTTCAGCTAAAACTAATGCTGTCTCGTACCCCAATCCAGTTGGCCCAGTCACAATAGCCAATTTTCCAGCTTGAGAGGGAACATCTTTTTTTGTCCAGTTTGCTTTCCACATTCCTAGTAATTTTCATATAAAATAATATACATAATTTGTTTTCCAGGTCAAAAAAGAATGCACTTCGATTAAATTATTGTAATTGTTTATATTGCCTTATGCTTAGCTATGTGGCAGCTTTTCTATTAGGATGAATCACGTATTACCATCTTAGCAGTAATCTAAATGATTGGGTTCACTACTTATCTATTTAGTTGAACTAGACTTTGATCATTGCTCATCCTTTTCTTTTAGTACCCGAGAATCTACTTACTGGTTTTAGTTAGCAAGGCTAGATACAATGGAATTGTAGGAGATGTCCATAAAACTTCTATATTAGCTTAAGGAGGAAGTAGTTGAAAATTTACGAATATCAAAGGACTATTTATGCAACGAAACGAGGCATAGTCGTAAATCCTAGTTTTATCCACTAGCACAAACTGCCAGTTGCTTTCATGAAAATGAAAATAATAATACTTATCATTTTCAAAAATGAAAATATTAGTCCGGATAATAACATAATATTACAATTTATTATTGTGTTCTAGTCTACATACATGAGTGAGTCATCAGTTACCCTAATATCAAGAAGGGTCTGCGAAAGAGATTGTAGGAGTAATCGGGTTCCATGACCATAAGATTCGCTATTACTACGGTGGTTGGTGTTATATGCATGTATAGCAATCCGATTCCATAAAAATGTACCATTATTGCCATGTTGTCAATGCCTGATATATATAATTTAATTTAATATATACTCCCCAAATGTAAATTAGTAAGTTTTCATTTTCACATTCATTTCATTTTTCAAGAAAAATTAAATTAGTATATCTAAAAGTAGGAATAAATTACAGATATCAAAATATTTAAGGGTACTAAACTCCATTCAGTCTTTACCTTTAGTTTTAAAAGTTCGAGAAGGCATAAATTAAAGTAAATGCCATGTTTCATTCAGGTCAAATATCAAAAAGTTAAGTTACGGTGCGAAGTATTGAATTTTTCACCAATTTATTTCAAAAATATTTCCTATGATGTGCTTAAAATTTGCTAAAATTTATGTGTACAAAAAACGTAAAACATAATATAATAGCATGAATTTAAAAAAATGCAATTTAAAAATTGATTTTTCTAGTTCGTTGCAAGCATTTGCACGATGCAGCATAACATATTAAATCCACAGAAAATTATTTATACACCACAAGGCTTGAATATACATTACGCTCAAATAACAACTCCGATAAACATTTCTTACATTAAATTATTTTTGTAATTTACGAATAATTGTCCTTACCTAAACTTTTTTTTGAACTTTTAAAATCTTGCTGGTTCTGATTGAGAAGTTTCCAATTAAGTCTCCGGCAGCAATGTCGTCCTCGTCCCCACTGTGGTATCATTCAATAATCCAATCCAAGCTGGATTTATTGCACTCTGTAATCCAATATAAGAACAACTGTACAACTCAAACCACACTATCTGTAACTAAATTATGAACAATTTAATGTAAACGGATTTTGCTCTTATGAATTGAATAGTGTACTTGTACCTAGTGCCTACCGTGGCTAATAAAAAAATGGTAGGTCCAGCTAAAAGTGCCACACTGATTACCTTTAGATATTCTGATTCAGCTCGGGTGCAGTTATTCTGTTGGAATTACCATCTTTATTGAATGAAGCAATATATCAGGAAAGGTCTTGGCAATTAACCTTCGATACAAATTTTTCTCACTCTAGAATTGCAAAACGTTGACTACAAACATCATAATATTGACATTAAAACGATTTACTAAGCGTTTTATCCTGAGAAAGTTGCATACATTACATTTTATTTTAAGATTTATTTGTTTCCTATTCAAATCAAATATCTAGCACCATCAGGGGGCGTGTAATCGTGTAAAAAGCTGTAAATGTTACTGCGCTTTTATGTATGTACATTTTATACTATACTGATTAAAAGTATAAATATTATGATGTTGCAGTATAAGTGCTATCCTTTACTGTTGTAATTATAATAGGTACATTACTTATAGTACGTATGCATAGAGTACAGCGTACTTATTAAAAACACGACATGTACACATGTTCATCGAAAGAAACTCATTGAAATAGATTTAGGTATTTTGCTGTATTGCAATTATTTTATAAGTGTATCGTATTTAAAGACGTAAGCTTCTGCACTTCTAACTTTAGCTTTTCTCCAGCTTCCACTCTTTTCCTCCTTCATTATAGAAACTATTAATCCATGTAGTTTTTGTAAGATTGAAATAAAAAATGCGAAACCTGTACAGCACTACCTTAATATGAACTACATATTTGCTCCGAAATGCAAACATAGGTAATGCAATTAATTAATTGCATTAATGCTGATTATGCTGACAAGATAGACATGTCCATCCGGGAATATAACGATAAGTGTATTTATTCATTATTTATTTCACTATAAATCTAGTATGTACTGTATGTATGAGTTCCCAATTTCGATATGGGAAACTAAACTGCGTCTCAACGTACTCTTTTAACCATTGAGACACTCTTTAGATTCAACAAGTAGAGCGTTGCACAATTTTGTTACATCCGTTTTGCAACGGTTTATTTAAAATCACCAAGATTATAAGATGTGCATTATAATTTATAATATATGACTTAGTGAAGCTATCTTCCATTTTTACAGAATGTATGTAGCACTAATAAACTGAACCAATCAGGTGCCCCTATGTATCGCAAGTGAGATTTTCCTGGCGATTACTAATTTTACATTAGATAAGCCCGTAACCCAAACTGAAAACCACAACTCTTCTCTGGCACGAACGAATGCGACGGGACCAACACGACGGGACGTCACGCAACAGTAAAATAGCAAGTAGAGACTAATAACATAGATAGGTATCGTGAGTGCTCACTTACGACTTTCTTATAATGTATCTGGCGATACATAATAATTACAAAAAATGATGCAGAATTAGGCAAGTTGCCGAAATAAAAATAGCGAAGTAATTATCTTTCAACGCTATTCCAAAACGCTGACTACAGTTTTCCTGAGAAGCCCCGCCTCTTCCCCCAGCGTTAGTTCTTCCTGGACCGCGACCCGTAGAATAGGAACGAATTTTTCCACCTCCACCACCGCTCTTACCTTCCACAACTTCACTCAAGGCAAGCCAAATTACAGCTACTAATATAAAAAGACGAAAGGTAGCTTTGGGTCTCATAGGTATACTCATTGGCATCGCTTTCTGTAAGAGAATACAAGTAGTCAACTGAAATCAAATAAATATACACGTAAACATATTTACCAAAATTAATATGGTTTTCAAAAAACCTGTATTATAAAAAATATATTTATTTGCAATTACACACCTATTGGCAGTTTTGAAACTTTAAGAATGATATGTATTGGCCAAACCTGGTATAAATATTTAATACTGTATAAAAGCAAATTCCGTAAGAATATTCGATTCAAACTACATAATGTAAAGTAATCTAATGCTAGAAAATAGTTTTATTACTTACTTAAATTGCAGAACAGTTTTAAAAAAATGACAAGCAATATTATGTATATTTACTAACAACAAGTTTCGCGTTTTGAAAAACAGTTCGTACGCTTATTATTTTACCAGTTGATTTTGAGCAATTACCCACTGACCTGACCTGTTAAATTACGTATGGTGTACATTCAATATCATACTTTCACCAGACAGAACTTTTGATAGAATCGTTAGCTGCTTATTGCTTATCTCTCTCACTCAGTGCTGTCCATGTAATTTATAAATCGATATTTTGCGATCGTTCGTGACCAACAAGTTGCATGTTTACTAAAATCAAAAAAAACTCTTACTTCAATCGATGCATGTGAGTAGTCAAAGAACACGGCTTGGAATACATTAACAGCTATTCGTTACACAATTTCGATTAATGCTTTTTGTTTCAAATGCCTAGGATGGTGCATCTTAGAGTAAAGATAATGATAATGCTATGATAATATTTTTTCGAATTGCTGATTCATTCATAATATGCTGTTTACAAGAATTGTGATGATGATGTACCAGATGATTTCATAAATACTTAACTGAAATTTAAAAAATTCATTTATAATAACGTTCCTTTATTGTAAACCAATAATAAACGCCTCTTACATGTATAATCCAAGATATTACTTTTTAATTGTATCTAATTTCAAATTCTGAACTGGCTGATAATTGCAAATTTTGAAGGAGGACTTCTCCTGATGGCTTAATTTCGTAATCAGTATGACTTGCTCCATTAACAATAATACCGCTAACACCTGTCGCTCCAAGAAGACGAATTGTGTTTAGTTTTTTCTGAAACAATTCATAGTAACCATCTTTAAGTACAGTAGAAGTCAGTACTCCTCCTGTTGCATTGTATCTGGCATAAAAGTATTCTTCAGTTTCCAGTGGTTCTGAAATGAAATCGAAAAGTCATTTATATACATTTTTGAAATAGCTATGTATAATTCTGTATGGCTTTTGTAATTCGGTAAAGTAAGGAAACATTATCATGATTGTTGAACGATTTAGCTTACTTAATGATTCTCCAGAGTCATAGTACAAATTTCCTACAGCATTTCCCCAATCATCTAAAGCAACAATTAGTCCGAAAGGATTTTCTCGAGATAACATTGTGTTTACAGCAGGCTCTTGAGTTGGTAAAATATTTCCTCCATGAATATGTAAGTTGATCATGTCTAAAGGAGCATCAATGATATCCCATGCACCTCTGATTCCTATTTCAGATCCATCGTAGTAATTGAAAAATCTATTAGCTGGGAAATATGCTCGGACAACGATTTGTGAAACTGCCAATACTGGAGAGATCATTAATCCTAAAGAAAGAATAATCTTTATATTAACATACGTGTAGATTAATATGTACTATTAAATCTTAATGTGGTAAATTGTTTAATTACCTGATCCCCACATAAATTGTCTATCAATATCGGCTGTATTGGTGTCATTAGCGAATTCATGCCACAAGGCCCGAGCTACAGTATTTCCATACATATTATGCTGCGCTAATAAAGTATACAAATATGGTAAAAGAGTGTAACGAGTTTCCAATGCTTTTCGGGTAGATGCAGCCATTTCAGGTCCAAAAAATCCTGGATCTTGATCCTGAAGCAAAATTCTTATTAGTATTTGTGAATCTTAAGAATTAATATGTACAGCGTGCAATAAGAATATGTATTTATTTACCTGCAATCCATAGGCATTGTGATTTCTAGCAAATGGGTAAAATGCTCCCAATTGGTGCCATCTTTGACACAATTCTCTTTCTGCAGTTAATTGATGGCCACAAATATCTGGTCCAACGAAAGGCATTCCAAACAAATTGAACTGGAGCATTCCAATGATTGAATAGTGAAGATTGTCCCAACTTGCCCAATTATCTCCCAGCCAATGGGAAACATAGCGTCCTGAACCTAAAAAGTTCGCACGGGAAAGAGTGAAAGATCTTCTTCCAAGGGCTTCCTCCACTGCCCTAAAAATTAATAGAGTTAAGTTTTAGATAATTTGCGGAATGCTAAAAAACTTTAATTAACTCAACAATTTAAATGATTTGAGTAAATGTTAACTTTAAATTATTTATTACGTAATTGTAGGCTCCGACTCAGAGTAGCCATATAACGAATGTGTATTGTAGTGAATGCTAACTGAGTCCTCTGTATCTGGACACAAAGTATCTGTAGCTATATTTCCTCGGATTCCTGTTAACATACAAATAATACACACATAATTTAGAGTACATGAACAAATTGAATCTAAATTGTAATGCAGGTTGAAGATTGAATCTGGATTCCAAATCTTACCAGGCACATACGGTGGGTTATTCCATTTATTCTCTGGACATCCGTCTAAGTCACCTTCTCTGAAATTGGCTGGTTCGTTCATATCCTATAAAATATATTATTTTAATTGCAAACGCATCATTTTTTATTTTTGTCTCAGAAATTTTTAGAACACTAAAAATACTAAAATTCAACTATTTTTCTAACAATCCAAAGTGCATCGAATTCCAAAACTTCTGAAAATTCACGAATAAGAATTCTCCACCATTCCTTTGTGGAATTTTTATGGAAATCAGGAAAATGAACTGGAGAAGGCGGCCATACAATTCCAGATATTACTGAACCGTTCCTTTTAACCCACACGTCCATTTCGTTGCCTAACTCATACGCTCTGTAAGTCCCCTCAGGTTCTCCAGTAGCAATAGCTGGATCCTTTAAAGATTTCAAGTATACTTATTAGTGTTAGCATTCTTAATAAAACATGTAAAGCAATTATTAGCCTCAAAGTTTGCTTTATTCATAAACAAGCGAAAACATACCAAAATTGTCATAAATCGTATTCCTCTTGCTCTCAGTTCTCTGACGTATTCAGGCAAACCTTCAAATCGCTCACTTATTGTAAAGTCTAAATTCCTAGGATTTAACATAATAGTATATAGCAATTAAGTATATTTAACAATTTGTTATCCGACAAGTAAGAATTATTGAGAACTAAATTAATCCCTACAATTTACATACCTGTCCATAATATCTATATCCCCGTATTGCACGTCCTGAAATAAATATAAATATTTAGACAAAGTAATTAAGTAATCAATCGAGTTTCGCAAATAAAGCACACAAAAATATTCTGCAAAACTGCATCTTGATTGTACTCTTAAAATATTCTTACATGAGGTATGCTGTACTGAGCCGTGCGATCCACAGCAGCTTGCATGTTTTCCAAGGTATCATATCCGTGTCTGCAAAGTTGATATCCTAAGCCTTTTGCACAAAATTAATGTATTAGAGATAACAGTAATATAAATAGTAAACAATTTGTTGGGGAATAAGATCAATCCGTATTTTAATCTCAATTATTCATAATTGGTTTATGTACTTACTCCAGTAAGGAGGGATTTGAGTTCTACCCACAGCCTAAATAGACAAAACAAACATGATAAACTCAATATGGAAAATTGGAAATGATAACAAAAAAGGCAATTGTACAATAGTTACCTCTGTGTATTGTTGTACAGTATTTTCAGGTGTTGGTCCAAAGAACATGTAAATATCTAAAATTCCTCCAATTGTTCTGTAGATAATTCCAGGGTTAGGATTAAGGACGAATTCTGTTGAATAATTAGTCCACATGTTATTTTGCAAAACTATGTTTATTTAATTAAATACTATACGGATGAAGAAGAAGTTTTAGAATCCGATATTATTTTGTAAATATGATAATTATGAACCTTGAACATTGCTATTTACAATGACAACAGCATGAGCACTGCCATCCTCTTCAAGAACTGTGTAATGAGGCTGTACACCATATAGATTAGAAGCACCCTGTTACAGAAATGGAATACAAAAGTTAAAAAACTATTGCAATTTACTTATTTGGTTAAAAATTCTGTAAAAAATCCACTTACAGATGGGGGCCACCCCGCTCCATAAAGTGCATAAACTTTATTGCCAAAAGTATGACGGTATGTAAATTGCTCATTTTCCCCGATTCCGTAAACATTGCTGCTGGGTAATTTCGTAGCAATTTGCAAATATTGATCCGAGAAGGTAAGTCCTCCTAAGGAAGTATCAAAAAGGACAGCCCCAGAGGATTTTCGGGTCACTTGAAAGGCAAATACAGGATCTTCGGTAAAAGTTACTTCAAACAATGGATTAGATGACCCTCGTTGTGGAGGGAATATTTCAAGGGGAACTTCATAACGAGGTGTGTCATCCGTGATCTACAATAATACAATTTTTATTAGTACTATTGCACAAAAAAGTTATACATTGTTTAAATGAGGAGAATTTACCTTTATTCTCAATCTGTAATCTGACTGAATTTCAACAGTCAACGTGATAAATTCCGAGTCACTTCCAAAGTATGTTATGTTTGTGTCTCGCTGCAAACGTACTCTGAAATATAGAAAAGGTTAAAAAATATTATGAAATTAATTATAAAATGTTTTTTAAGAAATTTTTATTTATATTTATATCTTTGGATTTCATGAACTTATGTTGGATTCGTCTTTTTTTACATACGTAGGAGATATGGATTTATTTAGCAGTGAACCGATAAAAAAGTTATTTAGGTATTTATAAAAATTCATTTACCGTGCATTTCCATTTTCATCATCACCTTGTTCAACTATTTTGTATCCGTAGGATCTTGGAAGATAGCAATATGGCATGCTCACTCCTTCAACCGCATCTGGACACCACAGGCATCCCTGACGGACACAATCTTCTTCTTCCTTATCAGGGCCTGGAAGGCAATCGACCCTTTCCTGGTATGGTATACTGCAGTCTTGGGCTTTAGCTAAATTTTTATAAAACAAATCCAAGTAAATGCATATTATTATGGCAAATCACTGTATGTGAATATAATATATAAAGATCAGTCTTATATCTACCTAAATGAACAGCTATACAGCATGCGACAAATAATAAAATTTGTCGAATACCCATTTTGTACTACTACTGAATGTTAGATGATAATGACAACTTCCATGTACTTTTCATTAAAAAGGTTGGAAACCAAGTGAAAGTTATTTTAACCAACTTTGCCAATATATTGTTACGGGGATTAAATTATAATCTTACTATACTAATCTAACTAATCAATCAAAAACATTATTTGAAGCTTAACGATTTTGATAATTAAAAATAAGTAGAGCACTTATCTTTAGTATTTACTTCGATATGTTTTCCAGTGTTCTATTTGTGTGCTGTATCGACAAGCGAATTAACTTGTATATTATGTAAATGTACAAGATTGTAAATGCGTTGAGATGTTCTTTAAAATAGGCGCATCCACAATTTACCTTACGTCGCTCACCAATACAGCACACAAATAGTAATGACATCTCAATACATTTGCAATGCCCTGCTCTGAAATTCAGTATCATGCTAATTAACAGTAACTACTAATATGCGAATTATTTCAATTAGCCAGTACCGACCGAAAGATATACATTTAGTTCATACTACATAGTATGTACTACACTTTCATTCAGTGTATCATTCATTCTGGCTATATTGACACTTCAGACCGACGCACCCACAAGTAATTATAGATTACCTGTGTAACTGGATTATTAATGAATACTAATGATGAATTGCGGCTGGAGCAGATTAAAAGAATTATAAACTTTTGGCAGTTTAATGTATGTCCTTGCGGGCAATTAAATAACAACCACTTATTCATTTATTAATAATATAGAAACCTGTTAACCCAGTTTAGAGTACTAGTGCTAAAGTTGATTTTGGTTAGAAAGGTTAAAATTTTGGTTAGGAACATACGGGGGGTCTCCACTTATTTACTGCACATCTATCAAAATACCTCTCTCCCTTTCTGCAATTGACTGGCTCGTTCATATCCTAAGAAATAATTAGGTAGTCTGCATTCACAAATGTTTCTATGTACGAATATATGTACATTAAATAGTATTTTACAGGAACAAGAATTTTGATGTAAAATATATTTCATACGATCCAAAGAACATCAAATTCCAAAATTCCACAATAAAAATGTTCCCCCATTGCTTAGTAGATTTTTTAAAGAAATCAGGAAAATGAACTGGAGAAGATGGCTATACAATTCCGGATATTATGGAACCGTTCTTTTTAACCCATATATCCATTTCGGTCCCTAAATCACACGGCCTAAAGGTCCCAGAAGGTTCCCCAGTAGCAAAAGCTGGATTCTTATAGATACTGTCCTTATAAAATGAGCATTCCACGACGAGAAGTACAATTGATCCATTTTTGTATGTAATTCTTTTGCCAAGATTGTCATAAATCGTATTCCTCTTGATTGCTTTCAGCTCGCGAACGTATTCAGGTATTCCTCCAAATCGTTCACCACTTATGCCAAGTTCAA
This sequence comes from Tomocerus mixtus, assembly GCA_034694165.1. NCBI lineage: Eukaryota > Metazoa > Arthropoda > Collembola > Entomobryomorpha > Tomoceridae > Tomocerus > Tomocerus mixtus. Next base: position 14,861 of record JAQFYC010003865.1, read on the forward strand.
ATTCCTATTCAATAATATCTATATCGCATTAATGCATGCATTCGGCCATAGTTTTAGTTTAGTAAAACTAATTTGTATTTATTTTGTTCACAAGATTAAGTAAAATTTGACATTTAAAATGTATTTCTAGCTGGGTTGTGATGTGGATTGTGCTATCAGGGGAGGAGACGAAATAATTAGCTACTTATATTAAAAATCAACAAGCTTCAACATTTGGTATATATTTACTGATAGCAGAATACATTAAAAAAATTTTAACTTGAAAGTAAATATTTCAGAATAAGTTTTAAATTGTATTTCTGTGTATAAAAGAGTACGAAAATTATTTCCCATAACCCATATACTTGACATATTGTCATTGTATTACTGATTACCTACTGGCCTAGGATATGCATGAAAATGCATGTTTTTAACAGGGGTATGCCCGAGTCAGAAACTTTGGAACTTGACGTTTCATGTCTAAATAAGCTTAAATACGGTCACTTTACTTTGGCATATTTGAGGGATTTCGTGCGTATTTTGGCATTCGGAGCATATTTTTGAATATTTTGACCAAAATTACTAAATTTTTCCTTAATATTGTATAGTTTTAGAGCATTTTGTGCATATTTTGCAAACTTGATGAACTCTCCAGCGCAAAATATGTACGATAAATTACGTGTGAAATGTATATTGCAGCTTTTCCACTTTGACATACTTCTCACTACCTTATTTAAAAGGGAGTTTTGCAAACGTTTATTAAAATGCCAAATGTATATTATGTACTATCATTATCACAGTAAACTGATATGCAAAATGCAACCATCTGGTAAACATTAAAGTTTCCTTCAAATGTAAAATACACTTGTTTACCATCCGACCCGACCTATTTTACATTTACTACAATCTACTACAATCTAGTTATTTGTATGCACATGATATACTCTATATACTTTTGTTCTCGTCAATCGTGAGAACATTTCTTAAAATTGCTTATTTGTTGTTATTTATTTCAATTGTTATATGGAATAGTCGATCCAAAAATAGTGTGCTTGTGTAGCATACTTACCATTCGTTTGGGGTTTCACTTACTACGATTAGATTATGCTTTGATCCCAGCAGACTTGCATGCAGTAGTACATCTATACAGTTCAGTGAAGTCATTATAACACAAATTAACAGACTGCTGGAGCCATTGGATAATAAAGCATTGATAAAAATTAAAACAGATAAGACAAGCAAATGTTATGTTTGGCTTTACCTATCTGTATTTATTGAACTGTCAGTCAGTATGTATCAGAACTGTATCTTCATTAATAATGTAAATACTAAATACCTATATTAGATTTCTTATGTGTTAATTTCCTATGCGTTTCAATACATAGTTTCACTACTGATATCACCCAATATTATCAACTCATATCGAGGGTGACCGGTAAATACCTACAGATATCACAGCACTGTACAGGTTATTTACTTGTTAGTGAATTAAGTATACGTGCCTAGTACTTACGTACGTACGCTTAACATACTTTGTTATGTTCACTTTTTCTACAAGTTTGTAAAACATCAATAATATTATTCAGATGCATACAAACAGACATACAAACTCAGTTTTACTCTCCCAATTTTCTGTATTTGTTTTTAAACAGGCATCTTAAGATAAAGTTTGTCTCATGAAACTCGTGATGTGTACTATTAGGGTTGGGTTGTTTACTTTTATCTGTAGGTGCATTACAAATACAGCTCTCGTGACGTGATATCATATTTTATTACAACGAATTTGGAGCAGGTTCATTCAAAGGATATTTTTAAGCACAAACCTTCAGACACTGAACTGCGACTCAGACAGAATCGGAATTGCAGACGAAAAATCAGTATTCTTATCATTCCAAGTTTATTAAATTAATTAATTTTAAATTAATGCTTCTTTTGTGAGTAACTTAGTGGTGATCTGATAATCGTTTAACAAGTTCATGCATACAAACCTTAGTATTATTAACAATGGGCTTTTTTACTGGAGAAAGTGAGGAGAAGAGACCCTTGATAGGCCCAACTCGACATAAAAACAGTAGCAGTTTCAGCAGTAGTTCAGAATACTCTAATTATGGAAGTGCAACTACATCCGCTGCAGGAGTTAAATTAAGGTACAATTTGAATATTATAAGTAGTCAAGTAAAAAAACATCGTTAGCTGTTTGGGATACTAACTCTCAAATCAGTGCAGGGTAATCAAAAGCCCAACTTATGTAACCGGTATCCGAATCTAGCTATTCCCAATCAATTTCCATAATGATACAACATGGGAAATTTTTGCTCAATTGTTATTTGCAATATTAAATACAAAATCCATGCCTAAGTGAATATTGTATTTACTTATAAAATTACTGCCAGTAGGTTAATTATTAACGAGTAACCAATATGAGTAACTATAATTATTATGCATTCATATATGAATTTTAAGTAGCAATGTATGGTCATGGTATATATGTATACTAATGGGTAAAATCTAATTCATTTTATCCATATAAATATAAAAACATTTCAAAGTGGGAAGAGTCGGTTATTTATTATTTGGTGCAATTCTGGGAAAATAAATATTTATAATAATGAGCAATAAATACTAGAGTACATTACAAATACTTATAGATATAACCAAAGGTTTCCCTTTCCTTGGAAGGTGAACTTTAAATAGGTAGAATACTATTTATATAAAAGGATATACATTTTCTTGCCGTCAGAATTTGGTACTTAAATACACATTTAATTATGCAGTTGTCAGCATAAATGCACTTCAATTTGCTGTAATTATTATTAATTATTTATGTTTTTGTAAATAGAAAACGAAAAGGCAGTGATCCTGACGATATTCAAAGGATCCCTCTTTCTAGATTGGTAATTATATAATCAGTATTACACGGACAATTTTGTTTCATAAATAAAATAGTTAACTATATTAAATAATATGACATTTGTGAAATATTTATTTATCACTAGTTCCGTTTTGCGACAGCGAGGGATAAATGGATAATTTTTGTCGGAACTCTATTCGCCATAATTCATGGAGCAGGATTCCCTCTTCTAGCAATGGTCTTTGGATCCATGACAGACACATTTATGGTCGTTTACTTATATGTAAGAAAATAGTATGTTTTCATCTGATATATGTATTTACTTAGTATAATATTATGTTATTAAAAGTGTGTTGCAAGATATCAGTGAACAGAATAATAATATATTATGTAAATATATTTATTATTATTCTGCAAAAGCAGACTTGGAAAAATACTCAAAGCAAATGAACATTAACATAAGAATTATTGCTTACTTATTCAGTAAACTTACTTTGCCAAAAACAACATAATATAATGTTGACTAAAAATAAGTAAGTAGTAAGTAACCCTATTTTATAGGATTACTTATTATACCTATCATGTACCGGTATGTTATGTAAAATTGCATATAAATATGTACATTTTGTTCGTTAATTATTTACCTACTGATATTTAATTCTCTGCATTGATTTAAATTGTATTGTCTCACATTCAACAGGGATTTGCAAATTCTACCACAGATGCAACTTTCGATATCCCTAGTAATAATTCGTTTGTAGCAAGTGGTATCTTCGTGCAGACGCTTATGAAATTGAATGGAAACTACACACATTTAGATATACCACCATTAGTAACCAGAGAACAATTTTCCGAGTTCATGACTTCCTACTCCCTGTTTTACGTGTACATAGGAGCTGCTGTTTTTATAGCATCATTTATTCAAGTAATCATAATATTTATTTCTAATTATAATTATTTTATCCATTGTAACAAATATTTCATGAAAAATTTTTGGGAGTAAATCATCATTATATATTTGTTGGATAGGCTCTTTGTTGGGAATGGGCATGTGAACGGCAAACTTACAGACTGCGTCAAGAATTTTTCTACCAAGTACTTCGACAAGAAATATCTTGGTTTGATAGTCATCAAACTGGAGATCTGGCTACCAAATTATCAGAGTAAATAACCGATACGTTGCATCATGAATAATCAATAGAACCTATGTTGATTTTTAATAAACAGCCCTTTGTGAATTTGTAGCGATTTAGAAAGAATTCGCGAAGGAATTGGCCACAAGTTCAGCATGGTGATCCAATTTGCTGCAACATTTTTGGCAGGATTTGCAATAGGATTTTATACAAGCTGGCAGCTAACCCTCGTGATTTTATCATTAACCCCACTACTCGCCGGAACTTCAGCTTTTTCTGGAAAAATGATTGCTACGCAATCGACAAGGGAGCAACAGAAATATGGCAAAGCGGGAGCGGTTGCCGAAGAAGT
>JAQFYC010003866.1:0-19172 GCA_034694165.1 Tomocerus mixtus
CACGCCTACCATTTCCTATATTTATCTTCCCAAATCTTCTACATGAATACATGATATGCGATTGTTTGCTGAATCGTGCAAAAATCCTAGTTCGCCAGTACTTTTCCATGTCAATATTTGAACAGTAATACTAATACTAACAAGAACAAATAAGATACACCCTAGGAAATGGAAAAATACTAGAAAAACGTAGGTATTTCTCTTTCCTTTTAGATTATTTCCAGTGGTATGGTCATGGTCTGATCTAGGTTTACAGTACACAGTACATGTGAACTTGGCATTCTGTCTGACGTGTGCATAAAATAGAATTAAAGATAACACGACTAGTAATTACTGTATATAGCAGGTACCTATCTATTTTAATGTTTTATGGTAACTCGTTTTAATTATACATTGTAAATTGTAGCTAACATGCTTGAATATAAATAGGTTTATTTATTGGGTACGTGTGTAACCTAATGGTATGTATTTTATTAACACGAATCAGTTTTCATCATTTCCTGACTAATTGCCTGACTATATACATGGTTTATTGCTGCTACAACTATCTGTACTTAATAGTTATTAAGATTGCTTACGCACATGAAACAGAAAATTGAAGAAGTGTCTGTATCATTATAATTTGTAATCTCCAAAAAGAAGATTCGCGGAAAAGGGTTTTAGCAAGAAAAAAATGGCAAATAAATATTTAATTTTCTTTGTGGAAGTACTTCATGTAGTGCAAATGGCACTTATCCAGCTTGTAAACTTTATCATAGCTTAAATGCGCATCATATCACATGCTACAACAAGTCTTGTGAGTGTTTCAGAGTATCACTTAAATCTTAAAAATTCATCCAAGAGTAAAGATATAATTTGTCGAAACTGGATTGTAAAGAAAATTACATACCGACAGCAAGTGAGTTTTTCTCCAATGATGATAACTTTCCAGCCAGCTTCTCTTGCGACTCGTGCAACGGAGCAGACATAATTGCTTCCCGGTCCTTGTCCAGTATTAAATTCATCTTCTAAGTCGGGATTTCCCACTACTACCCATTTTGTGGTGGATGCGGCAGGAAGAATGTGCGCCCCAGCACTGTAAAATAAAGACATCAAAATTATTAATTACGATTCACAAAAATATCATTTTTTATTGTTATTCTTACATAACACAGGTAAAACAATTTGCATTCTGGGTTACAATACAATTATACTATAGTCTGTATACTATATGATCGTAAACGTAATACCTATATAATTAAATAGACCACTATGCACAAGTCTCATGTTAATGTTTAGGTACCTAAAGAGAAATAAATCAATCTACATATATACGAAACAACTCACAGTGTGTGTAAAGGTATGTCACTAAGCTATTTAAATGTTGTCTTTATTTGCAATATCACACAAGCGTAACGTGTTTCTAATGAAATTGAGACGTCAATGCCCCTATTGATGTAATGCCCAATATATTGGCACCATCCACCTACCTATCCTAACCATTATGACATAATACCATGAAATGCAACTCTACTCGTGCTCGCATCACATTAATTTGCATATACTAAATGTACCCAGTGGTGAATTATACTATATAAGGGCATAATACTTATCGTTAGTAAGATCTAACCAATATACAGTACAAGAAAACCCAACAATGCAAATACAGCTGAAGTATACATATATTCCATAGTGTAAGCCTATAAGAATGTAGTCGCATTAAGTCAAATAGCTATCATGCACCTTTATTTATTTAATATTTAAGTATTGTTCATGTTTGCTTAAGGATAGCTAGAAAGACGCTATCAGGCATACTCTGTATTATATGTACTGTATACAATGCATAAAAAATATGTGTAAGAACCAAATACATAGAAATATTAGGATTTGTAAGAGCAATAAGCTAATTTATGCATTATTAAGGTATATGCTAGCTTTTTCAGTCAAGACTTTATATTAGTATATTAAAGATACACCACGACACGATACAATTATCCATCTCACTATTGTAGTGTGTTATTGTTAATTAAGTATGTACAATAACAATAATGCAATCGATAATGAAATCACTTTGTACTTTATGTAGACCGTGTAATGTCTACGGACAATACAAGTGCACTGTCTTGGTCGTGGTCGTGACTTGATCTTACAATAGTTTGCAGTAAGTTGACAATTAGCATTAGCATTAACACAGCAAATATTGAATGATAAGTTGATAAGGAAGACAAAAATATATGTAGTTTGCTATAAATTATACTTAATGCTAAAATGCCTACTTGCATACTTTCTAGGTATATGTATCTGTTTATTGGAAGTTTACGCATTTCTGTCTATCCTGATAGTTTTCGAGATAAAAACTATGTATGGGCCAATCAAAATAAGCTTAACATTTATATACAACAGAAATTATTCAATACATTACATTATCTGCTAATGCTAACTATATGAAGTTAATTGTAACCGTTTTTTGCGAGAAGGTAGGCCCAATTTCGACAAGTCTGCTTTTGATTTTTGATTGAGTTCTAGACAAAGGAATGGTAGTGGTACAGGTAGGTACCTCTAAAAAATCTAAACCAGTTAATCAAATTCATACCTTTCATTCATACGAAACTTCTGAACCAAAGAGCTATAAATATTAAATATAATTTACTTTAATCTAGGGGTTTCACTTATGTAAGTGTTCATACTTATGATAGGTACCTACATATATGTATATGTATGTACATATCGTACTTATGTATTTATGTGGTTTAACATTTTAACAAAGGAAAATTCTGTGAAATGAGATTTTCGAAATGAGCCATAAATATGTGCGAGGGATGCTAAAATAGCTTGTCTGACCATCATTATGCAATGAAGATGACGAGGGATTAAGCATTATAGCCACTCTGACGATGAGTCTGACTGTGACCTTGGTCCTTTTCGTTTAGCATATAGATCGAACAAAGATTTTACAATTTTTGTATTCATGGCGGATATACACGTGCTTTGTTTGATGCATGAAAGGCTTTACATAATTCACTAACTAACATACATTACGATTACATTTACAGTGCCGTGCCAATAATACCAGACCAGCCTACACGCATAAATAGGTACCTACCTAGACGCAATAATTGTGCATTAAAAGTATAAAAAAGGCAGATTTATCTATTAAACAAGGAAATTTTTATTAGTTAATCTATTTTAGTAGGAAAATTATCAACTAATTTGAAATTCACGACGTAGATCGAAGATCCGCAGCCAGCCAGGGTATAAAAGTTAACATTCAGTACAGGTAAGCCTGCTTTTTGAGTCTTTTGACCGAATGAAATTCCTCAGACACAAAAATTCAAACTTTTATAGCTAGACTTTGCAAAATGGGGCTATTGCGACGAATTACGAATTAAATACAATTATTGCCTGCACACTAAAACTTTATGCCATTACTTATAGATAAATACACCTGCTATATATAATTACACCTTCTGCAATGAGCTTTATTTATAGTTTGCACATTACACTTTACATTGGCACGATTATAAAACACGTTAGAACTAAGCAAGTCTCATGTGCGTCAAAAATCGGCAGTTGGCATTGTAAATTTTCTTTTTTTGATCGTAATCATAAAGGTATTAAGCGTAATACGATTCAAGTAATCGCAAAATCAGATTTTTTGCTTAGTAATCTTTTGCAACAAGTCATTAAATCCAATCTAGTTCTCGCACAAATCCATCGCATGGTCTTTATTATTATAGGCATATACTTATTTACCTAACATCCATATAAATAGAGCTAATTAAAATTCACGAATTAATTTCAATTAATATTCTTGTTTGCTCATTTAATTTAACGTGTTAATGAGGTGGCCTATTAATAATTGAATGCTAACTTACGCGATACAATAAGTCTCAGTACATTTGAGACAATCAACGCTAATATAATCTCCTTTATCACTCAGTTATGCTTTATGCTCAGTTAATTGTGCTATGTATAGCTTTTATAGCCTGTAAATAACCTTACGAGTTTATAATTCGCATAATATAAATGTTACTGTTCTTAATTAATAGCTAATTGTAGATAATTACGCAAGTTTGCCGAATACATATAAATTGTCAAAAAAATACAATCCACAATCATTTTGAGTTAGGAGAACTATCTGTTTAAAAATATTAACAGTAATTATTACTCTGTGTTTAAATTCAGATATTCGGTGGCAATATTAAACATAAAGAAATATTGTTGACATGATTTTTATTCTAGTTAACAATGTTTATCTTCAATACAAATCACAAGTTGAATTCCAAAATATTACAGAGTCACTAATGGGAAGCAATGAGCATTCATCTATTAACTCATACCCACTTGTATAATTAAATGCAGTCCATTAACTAAACGCTAGTAGTTTTCAAGCAATTTAATTAACTCGCACATGGATAACAATGTAGCAAAGATGTAAAATCACGGTAGACTAGAGCTAGATTCTAATGTAGATGTTGTCATTAAAGATTACCTTCTATTAGAGCTAGTAGAGGTCATAGAACTATAAATGAAGTTAAAATTTCTATTCTAGTATGTATATCACTGTTCTCTATGCATTGCTCCAAGATCTACTTTACTATACAGATAGTACTTACATACAGTTACCTAATGTTTAGCGTAAAGGTTTATCTCACGTTTAATTTTGTCTACATTATACATAAATAACCCATTTCCTTAGCTCTTCCCCTACCAACTACTTCCCGATTACATCTCATCGCTATGTATGTATGCATGGATATTAGCGATAAAACAGACAGTTTAATCGTAAGTTAATGTCATGAGAAAATTATATGTAAAACATTTCATAGCAAATGTCCGCTACAAGAATACGATAATCCTGGCTTGCTCTCCTCTGACTTCTACAAGGATTTTAACATGATTTAGGCGGAGTAAACCATTTTATATCATGAGTTAATACACAAAAGCTACATTCGGCTCTCACCATGTCCATAATCACAATCACTTGCATTTCTATTTTATTTCACTGCACAATTCTCATACTAATTCCACCTAATGCACTACAATGGCTTCTGGACACAAGCCAATTATAATTTATGAGTAATATCTTACAATAAAAGCTCTACTAGTGAGTACCACACGCATTAGCTATTAGCCTTCTGATTTCTGATCTGACTTTGACTCAAATTTTCGTCTACACAATGAGATAACCCATTAATTGATAGTTTCTTTTAGATAACTCAAAACTAAATTGCTAACAGCCCAATAATCTCATGTCCTAATACCTAAGTATTAAATGGGAAACAGTTGTACTTGTATAGTGTACCTACATAGTACCTACCTATTCCACTTGCTGTACATTGTAAAGTATGTAATAACCTAATAACTACACAGAAATTCGCATATATAGCATCCGTATTCCGTATTGCATTTTATAATGCACAATTTTCATTATTTTATTAGTGCAAATTGCAACAATGGTAACACGGTAACAGTCAATCCCATTTCCTTCCATTCCGCTGCAACGGACAGAACACAACTGCATTACTACTTACATATGTTTTTATAGCAAAAGAAAGCTAGTAAAGTTCATTATTACAAATACTTTACGTAATTATTACATTAAGCCAAACTGATAGTTTATCAAAAGAAAGTCTCTATACTTACATACAATGTTCACTTGACAATATATGTACATACCTTCATAGAAACAGTATTCTATTCAGTTTTTGGTTTGTCGATGCATATTGTTATAGACTTAATATACTTTTACGTTTACGTGTAAGGTAATGTTATTACACATGCCATAAAGGAAGTTCCAAGCTCACAGCCAAACTAAGTCGCTAAAAAACTGCCATCAGTGCAGCACAATGTAAGTAACAGAAAACAAGATTAATCAATCGCATTAGAATTAGAAATGACACAAGAGAATGTGAAATTTTTTTGTAGCTTCTTCAGCTGTCTAGCTGGTATTCGTGTGCATACTATCCACGTGGCAGGGCAATTCTTTAATCTGCCTTTAAATACATGCTTTGTTCTTTACAAGATTCAATGTATAAACTAATGGTAGTAGTTTCGAGCAAAGGAAAACACAGCAGCGCAAAATATTTTCCTGTGGACACATATGCACAATGCACACATATGTATCTTGTTTTGTTGTCTTTCGTTTCTACTGATGTGTTTGATGTGATGTGAGAACTGAAGATCAGGTTTAGTAATTAAATGGAAAGCGAATTTGTATGACATCCTGTCTCTATCCAAATCGAATCATATGCTAAGCTAACTTGCTATGTAGCATATGTCAAAGGAATGTCTACCTTTAATTTTTATCAAAACAAGCCGTTTAAATTCAAGTAGGTACTACTTATTTCAATTATTGAATAGATAAGGAAAATACTTACAGAAACAACCTGATACATATGTAAACACTTCCCTAAGATGCATATACATAGCATGTGATGCACATTACCTATACAGTAGTAAATACAGATAGTAAATCTTTTCTAAATGGTCACCACAATACTTTCAGGCACAAAAATCAAAATGAAATTAATTCGACTAACAGTGCTTGAGGATATGTGAATGCATGGGAAGTTTTGCATCATTTCACACACGTCACTCCCATCATCCCACTGTACAAGAGTAGACGAGATTAAATATTTTACGGCTAAACACTACGTAAGTTTGTAAGTTAGAAAAAGGAACAATGTTTGTACGTAAGTACTTAATATTTACTTATCTTTTATATATGTAACATTTATCTCCACTCTAAAGCGTACTCCACAAACAACTCTGCTACATTTTGTTCAAGCATTAGTACTAATAGTGCATTAGACGTTACAACTAGCTATTTAACTCTCACTAGCTCGGAATCCATTGCCTAAGGATTTGTCAGTAGCTATTTAAACGTAATGGACTACATGTTCAAGTTGACGATATCATTTCTTATCTTTAGTGGAAAGGAAGAATAGTCGGTCTTAGTTTATTACCTTACGTACAAATACATTCAGGACTACATTCAACATTTACTATTTTCTTACTTATGTACTACAGAAAAGTAGTATTCTCTTAAGAATATTATTATCTTTATCCTCTATACCTTGGTAGTATATCTGTAAATGCATTCATCTTAACATACAGATGATAACAACCCCATTCTGATCCAAACCAGGACAATATATCGCTTTTCTGCATGCAAAGATTGGTAATTTATCCACCAGAAGGGAATTCAAGATATTTACCGGAGTTTTTATCATTAGTTCACATTAAAAACAGCAATTTGTACTTGTATTCCTAGAAACTGGAGATGAGACAAAGACAAAGCTAAAGACAATGTAATAGGACGATACTATGTATCTGTATATGTATTTGTACCCGTATCTGAGTGAGACAAAATATCTGTAGTATCATATATGTATTTTTTTGTCTTCCTTTAATTTGTTTCTATTTGTTTTCTTTTCTTGCTTTTAGATTTCAACAGTATGTTAGAAGTTAAGTTAAGCCAAGCTAGATAATAGGATACGATAGTAGAATCAGAACCAGAAGAACCGATGCCAATATAAATACAAATAAAACAATACATTAGTAATAGAGACAGTACAAGCCAAATTGTAGCAAAGAAAAGCTATAGCGAAATGGTATACTCATTCCTTTGGTATTTTGTCTATCAAGTGTAATTTCCCAAGCAATCCATTTCATAGCCGTTACTGGAAGCCAAAGTCCCTCTTGATTAGTTTTCCTATTTTGACCAAGGAGAAAAACTAATTCTGACTTATTGGCAATAACACAAAAAATCAGGGAAGACGCTCGGCACTAATTTGATATATGAGGGTCCAACTCTCAGAATGGAATCCTTCCACTTCTTTCTTCCAGTTTCAGTTACTCTACTCATAAATGTATGTACAGTATACTATATAGCTACAGTAAGGTTTAATATCACTTTCCTTCCTTCCTTTTTCTAAATAACTACTATATACTAAATACAAGCAATGCTAGACTATAGAGTTGGAATACCCGGCAATTTAGTTTAGCTTCCTGTTTTCGCTGTGCTATAATATGTTGTGGAGTGGAGTATACATAATTTCTAGAGATACAACTATAAGAGCTTCTTCTTAGGTATATTATTTAACTGTAGTCCTCCATTAATGGATATACCTCCAAACCTACGTATAACTTTATGTTTTCTCTCATTTTTCCTATGTAGCCTTATATATTCGTATATTATGCCCATTGTTTACTTTTATGGCCACTATTTGAAATGTAATATTGATATTAAGTGGAAGCACGAGTTAGAAGCAAAAGCTAAGTATAGGCTGGCGAAGGCGAAACAAGGTCGGAGACACCATATGAGCTTTGCAGACTGAAAAGCTCCTTCATTTTTTGTGTCATCTAGTATGTCATCTTTTATTCACAAGAAATACTCAGAGTTGACATTGACAAACGTCTGCTTTTGTCTTTGTCCTATAGTACGTAAGGAGGAACTAAAATATTTATACTTATGTTGAATGTTCAGCTCAGCTTACGCATCCAATGACTTTGCCATAATGTGTATGCGAATTCTATCACTGTAAATGCGACTGAACTTTAGTATACTTTTCCAATCAGATATTGATTTTTATTGGAAATAGGTGCAAAATAAGGAATTTTGAAGTTTGAATTAAAAAAGATAATTAGATACGAAAAGGCAGCCACCTTCTATAATTATAACAGTAGGTATATTAAACCCAATTAAGTGATAAGTAGGTATCAAAAAATCCCTACTGGATAATATATGTAGTTTATTTTAAACTACTAGTAAATAGTGTGCCAAAGTCTCATAGCAATGTTTGCAAATTTTCACTTGTAGATGAGTATAAGTATACTGTACCTTTTTGCGTAGCCCACGTGTCAGTGTCATTGTCAATGTCAAAGATATTTACTAATCGGACATTTAAATGTTTTGCGAATGACATGCGTTTCCTCATTTCCTCTATTGTAAATAATTTCATTGCATTCTACGTATCAAGTACATTGCTAAATTAGTCTGCTTAGATAACATCGTTTTATGGGATCTGACATATTTTAGTGTTTCCGAGAATTTATAAATGGTACACTAGAGGCATGACAATGATCATGAATGTTATGTTGCATGTTATTTAGCAAAACAAATAAAAACTATGAATACTCACTCTTCCACGCTTGCAGATTCTGCTATTGAAGCAAAACTCAAGTTCAGTGACGTAATATGAAAATACTATTGTATAACAACTACATTTTTGTTCTAAATAATTTTCGGCAAAATATTTTTCTTTATTACGGGGAATCTAAAGATCCTGTTATTGGGATTTTTACATGCTTAGCAAAATGACAAATTGTCTTAAAATTGTCTTTAGCAATTTTGCAGAGAAACATGACGCATTTTAATACACGCTAACTAAAAGGCTTGCGGAAAATAACCAACGCCAAAACGGTGATTTGAAGAGTATGCGCAAAAATATCTTGCTGCTAAATATGCAAAAATATCTACTTTCGGCTTAGTTTGATACGATATTGACATGAAGTAACCGATTTTATGTCAATAATAAATTCGTTCTCGCATCCGTAAATACCCCACTCTGCAAAATTATCTTGCCACAAGCACGCAGTATTGGGAACAAATACACATCAATGTTATTGTACTTACAGTACAGTTGTGTGTGCTCTTCACATCTATTACGTATGTTTCTAAAAATATAAACCAGGAATGACATAGCAAAATTACTTAGCGCATAATATGTATTCAATATTGTTTACTTAAGAACAGGATCGTTACGTGTATTACATGGAGAGAATGTGTGCTTACTTTTATTTGGCTATTTTTGCCAAGTTATGCTTAAGTACTAGGTAGGATTTGGCCAGCTGAAGGCTAACCGGAAACAAATTCTGTATTAGTTCGCCGTAGCATGCATTAGTATACATACTACATACTCTCTGAGGCAATGGACTTCGCAAATGAAAATGAAACACAGGTTATGATAATATTTATATTTAACTTAACATACATTTCACTGTTAGCATGAGGTTGCATGTTTAGTTACTAGTACTTGATAGCTCATTGCATTGTTAGCAGAATTTTTAATGATCAGATATTTATTTATATTTGCTATTTGCATCTATTGTATACTAACAATTAAATACATAATAGATACTAAATATCAACTAATTGTGATTAACATTTTGTATTAGTATACTACATGAGTAAAGATAAATTATTTCCAAATTCATACATTAGGTATTCAATTATACTTAAGCCATGATGTATTGGTTCATGTATAAATTATAAATACCTATGTAATACCGGAAATCTGTGTAGTACATACCTAATTACATTTGTGAATTACTTAATTGGCATGTCGTCGTTATTTTTAACTCTAATAATAGTGTAGAGTTATTAAAACTTTGATAAAAAGTACTTACTGTATGTATTTGATAATTGTGTTATCCATTAACTTTTGTTATGCAATCATTCACTTTTGTTATGCAATCATTCACTTTTGTTATGCAATCATTCATCATTCTCTATTGCTACTATCGTCCTAGTGAATCTGCATTAGCTAGATTTATCAAAATTCCTTCTCGTAAGTGTGTAGAGCGATGCCATCACATAAAAATAATTGCCCTTAGCCTTGTCAAAGTTCCTTATTTGGCATACTTACTGTTACAACATCAAAATCTCGTTTACATGAGACTAACTTTACATAATTAACTATAGAAAAGATATCATTCAGCTCAACCACACTACGATAGCTTGCCATGCGAAATTGTACGTAATTAGATTTTTTTGATGTTGATAAATTTTTTTAAGTCGTATCTGTTCTATGTCACAGTTTAGTAAAATGACAAAGGTGGCAACGGAAGCGTTAGAACCAATTATAACAACAATATGCTAAATTACACAATCTTATTAAGAAAATTATAGTCACACATTTAGCTATCAAGTATCCGCTAAAGTGACTGACTTATTCTCTTTGGCTGACTTGTTATTTGCATTTCGAATTTTTGCGTTTATTTATATTTTTGCAAAACTAGTGTCGCGTAGTGACTGGGTTTGACGTGACGTGTGCCCAGAATACTAAGAAATGTGTCATCAATTACATTTAGTTGTTTATTACAACTTCTGCCAGTATTGCTAGTTATTATTATTACCAGCTGAAGAATCTGGCATTCATTTTCTGGGTGTAAATCAAACTTAAAATTTTCCCAATTCTAAATAAATCATTGATGACATGAATTATTGCTACAACTATTACCTATTTATTTTGCCATTCATCAGATTCAACAATCTTTTGTTTCTACATTATATACGTTTATATATGCATCATTTGATCAAGTTTTTTCCAAAGCTGGTAAATTAAATATTATTATCGTATGCACCCGTTAACGAAATAGTACAGTAAATACATAGTATTGAAAGAATGAAACTATACTATTATGGTAGTGAGAATTTTGCAAATATCAAATTATATCTATTTGGAAAATGCAAGTTTAGCAATACATTTTTTACCATCATCATCCAATTTTAACGATTGGAAATTACCTACTAGCTACCTAAATGATTTATCTATTATTTAAATACGATCATTACGTTATGGGTGCATGTATGGCGTTGCATGCATACTTATTACCTACTTGCATATTAACAACTACTTCTGCATATATCTCGTTAAATTCAAGTTTTTGTCTGTTTCGATATTTGCATAACAAAACAAAAATATTAGTCTGGTTGCAATTTACGGTACCCAATGTGTTATATCGCATTCGTGATGGCCATTGTATATAACATCCTTTAAGCACATGAAACATTAAAATAAAATAAGGAAGTTTCACGAAGACATCTTTTCAAGATTAGAAGGTTTCAATAAAAAGTGAAAATAATACATATTCTCACCTACTCTGTCTGAATTTATAACCAAAAACTTACAAACCTACAAACTGTAGAAACCATAATATGCACTGTACACAATATAACATAATATTCCTTGTCAGTCATGCCAAACGTGTATTAAAAGTTAAAAAACATAACCGCGATAACTTTTGTTTATATCTACGACTACGAGTACATAATATGGACATATATATTACACATATACTACAGATAGTCCTTTTTATCTCAAAAGCTGATGAGAGATAGGAAGGATTCTGAGAAATCTCATCGATTCTTTCGAGCCACACTCTTTGTTTCACTCTTTTGTCAGTTCGCATGGAAATGCTACAAAAGTAAATGTAAATTCATCTCGTTGATTTTCTGAGCACGTTGCTTGCAGCAAGAAAGAAGGGAAGAGGAATCCGCAGCAGAACTGTTTTTGTGCAGTTTTCATCTTATAAGTATACATACAAACATTACTAGCCTTACATAGCTTACGTTAGTGTCTTTCTATTGAACATTGAACATTACTGTCTTTTCTTCTTGTCTCCTCTTGGACTTGGATGCTTTTTGAATGTCGAGATCTAGAATGTAGTCTGCTACTAACATTAAGAGTTTCTGTAGGTTGTAGGCTGTAGGTTTACTCAATTTGTACGCAGCCCCAAAGCAAACATAAAATATAGGTAGTCGTTTCAAGTTTCCTTCACTTTACTTTTTGATCTATGATGCATTTAGAGAATAACACTCAAGCAAGAGTAAATAAAGTATATCATATACTAGCTATATAACACAAAAACCTATTCAGAAGCACTTTATAAGATTATTGGAACTTGGTTTACTTCTAGCATTGTTTGATTGTGGTCTGGTCGAAATACAAAACGAAATGCAGATGCAATGCAGCCAAAGCCAAACCGAGACATTCTATGCACTTCAAACAACTTTATTGCACACAAAATATCTAAATAATTCACAAACCAAGGTCAAGTGCAAATGGATCCTTCATCATTCTAAAATATTAAATAATTTATTGGCTACTGTACTTACTATGAAGTATTACGTGTATCTACTGATTATCCTTACATAAATACTAAAGACTGCATCCTTAGTATTTATTCTATTCATAGTAGTTAGTTAGAAAAGATATTGTAATTAATTTCTAGTACAGTAGCTACATGATCTGTCTGATTCTAATTACGATGGAATAACCTAATTTTTCTATGCAAAATTGTGAGCTCTTTAGAGATTGCGTTAATGTAAATGAAAACTGATACTTAAGAATAAGTCTTCAACTATCTAAATACTTTTACAGAATGATTATTCAATACAATTCTAAATACGTATGTATGGCTTTAATCTAAAATAATAAAAATGTATCACAGATCATTAGAATTTTAATGTAGCAAGAGCAAGTCATTTAGGATGGGGAGGTACTAAATGGACATAGACACAGGTTAATGAGTCTAGTCACAGTCAGAAGCAATTACCCCAAGCAAGAAGCAAAATATTGATTACTGCAAACTAAACTACAAATATATTGCAATGTTCGTTAAAGGACTTTACCCGTGGGACTGTGAGCTGTGAGAGCAAGAAGTGGAGTGAACAGTGAAGACATGTAGGAAGCGGCAGTGAGATTTTGTTTTACTAGGGAATCCTATACCAGTCTACATTCTATGCAATACATACCAACATATACATACATTCAAGCACTATCTTTATGTTAGGTACTTATAACCTATCTAATCATCACAAATACATTTCTTGTGTATTGCGTACTCACATAACTACTTAGCACACTGATTTTTGTATGTACTCCGGTAGAATACTGTTTTATATGCAAAATATTAGTAATAAGGTATTCTAGCATATTATGACTACTTAGTTATCTTAAGTTAAATACCTTCACTTCACTATCATGTATGTAAGTATGATAATGATGATACAAACTAAAACTGTAATTTATTTTACTACCTACTACCTATTTACCTTACAAATGGAAAAACAAGTAAGAGTAAAAATCCTCTAAACGCAAAGTTATATAGCAAAAACTGTACAAAAACAAAAACTATATATCACATCACACTGTAATATGTAACACCTTTTGCCATCATTTTTATGCTGTTTAGCAAGACAAAGTGCATTTACATAAAATACACCCACTTATGTACATGCACTTACTTTTTTAAGGCTCACAAGTTATCAATATTATTTACTAGCTTGTTGGTGACGTACCATTTCATTATTATATTTTTACTTTTTTATGTACATTCACAGCCCTCTCATAACAATCATACAGTATTGTACGAGTACAAAACATCTTCTCTCAAACACGACAAAATTTATCGTAATTGAAAAACTCGAAGTCAAGAAAATCACGAAAGAAAACTAAATTACAAATAATTCTTCCTTCCCTTGCTTATATTTGTACTTATCCTTATTTAAAATAGAAGTGAGCTCATTTGTGCAATCATTCAAAATGCAACTCCATAAATATTCAGTAATGCAACAACGGTGAATGGTTAAGATGAACAAATTGTTTGTTTATCAAGCAGCATTGCTACAATTGATGTAATAGACCCATGATTCTCATCTTGTAATCCTTCTTCACTAATCGATTAGATTCCTAAGCCAAAAAAGCGTGCGACAAGTCATGAACCTGGCCATTTGTAGATGTAGCATAGCATAAACATAATATCCCAAACAATATCGCTAAGATGCAATAGCTTCGCATATTATTTAACATAAAGTACCTACATCCTTAACAAAGGACAGTAAAGACATTACACATAAAGACTTAGGAAATATTTATAAATCTTTGCGAGTTACGCAATCATGTATGTGTTAACGTATAAGAAAAGGTTAAAAACAATTAAAAACAATTAGAAGAACTTGATATTGACAAGATTCGATTTTGCATGTAGCCTTTTCTTTTATTCCACGATATACTGGATTCTATAGGGAAATGAATAACTAAGATGTGTAATTACCTACTTTGGATTGGAATACTAGTAGATGTGTTTGAGTTTAGAGTATAAGTGCAAACGCCGTAAATGACTCATAACTCACCTAATATGTATTACGTATACTCATATTCCTATAATATACAAACAGCTAGTAACTTATAAACGGTCTCATTTTTTAAACAACATAAAAATAATATTTTCCGCCTGCTCGGCCTGCTGTATAAATGTTTTAGCTAACACTTTTCTAGACTCCTCGGGAGCTTATAATTCTTTTTCGGTCTTGAGATATTTTAAGCTATAGACTTAGAATAGCACATATGTAATATAGAATACACATATGGCTTAGATTCATTTTTCTAAAATGCGTCCTTAATTTCGTTTTAACGTGCAAATAATGTAGCATAATAAACTAGTATGTGTTTCGCTGTATATAATATGTATATGCAGTCAGCACACAGCCTTCATTATGCCAAATGAAAATACATGGTACACAAAACTCGCCTAACGAGAAATATTAATAAAATATAAGTATCTATATCTGCCATAAGTTATCTACCATTGTTACAACAATGTTAAATAGTTAGTCAATTAATACAAGTTAGGTTCTACCACTACTTTTACGGTTATGTCTTCCATGTAGTATTGCGTACGCAGATGTGTATTGATTTTTTTATCCCTAAACCACAAAAAAGAGCATTAAATCCAGTAAACAAGAAAGTAGTTACACATCAGACAGAATGTTGCAGTGTTCCTTAATGAACAAAAAACATGCTACACAAAATAGGAAATCAGAAACCGAATTTTCACATTTTTTTAAAAGCCCACATTGGCATAACTGAATTTTGCAAAATATTTGTGTATTAACACCTAGTATAGGTAATAGTTATTAGAAGAACATTGGGTACATTAAGGTAGGTTCGTACGATTTCATTAACTGCTAGAGTTAGTATTTTTTATGCAGTTAAAGTGCATTGCACAATTATTATCTCCATGTGTTAAGATACAGCGTAAAGAGGTAGATACGCGTGTATTCCTTAGTATAGAGTTTGAGTTGAGTCATGCTTTTGTCTTGGTACGCGACTCAATATTGAGCCAGGACGTGCAAATACACAATTTCTCAGCGTATGATACTGTAGTCACACTACTACTCACACAGTGCAGTGCAAGCGTGTGCACTAACTTGCCTTGTGTTGCCTACGCGGAAATTAAGCCTGGGATTTACTCCCGTCTTAAAACTCAATTAAAAACTAGCATCAGCCTTCACCCTTCTCACTCACTCAATGAATAGGGAAGGAAGACGGAGAAAAAATGTAGCAACTACGTGTATTATCTTCTAAACGCTACTCTATTACTGTATACAGTAGTAAATATTTCAGCATAAACACTACATCAGTATTTTGTATGTATAGGTATATCTGCTTTATATACTTAACACTATTAACTAACTGCAGCCACCCACAACATATTCTTTCCAATATGCAGAGGAACCTACGACCTAAACCTGCTCTAATTGCGAATCCTTTGATTTTTTTACACATACACTATATCTGAACATTTACACACACAGAATACTTATATAAAATGTTAGAAACTAGTAAATGCATTTATTTAGCTTTACATTACCATACAATTTTCCATACTAAAATACATACAAAACAAGTATATGGAATATATTCAGCGTAGTATGCCTCAGAGGTTGGGTAGTACCACGAAAGAATGAAAGATGGTTTGATAAATGTCATTACAAAGTACCCCTACTATTTATTAAGGATATCAATACATGTAAAGCACGCCATATCACTACTGAGAATTGAATTGACCTATTATCTGTACTGTACTATATATCCCAACATTATTTTCGATGATATCTTTCACTTTGACTGTAAATATGCATGTATACTAAAATTAAATACCTGAAAACATCCAATCGTGTTTCCTAATCAAATACCTAGTAGTACCTATATGTACTTACATATGATTCAAAAGATTAGGAAGAAGTCTAATTGAGCCTACAAAAATTACAATTTTTTCGGTCTTTTTACCTAACAAAACGTACATTTGTATTTTCTGTAACCGTAAAAAGGAAAATAACGCTGTCCTGCATTGACATACGTACTATTTGTGATAATACTCTACGTATTCAAGTATACTTGCATCAGACAAAGTGTCGCTTTATTAGTATCTTAAAGAAACAGGACATTATTGTGAATTGGGGGAATAAAAGCAACTCTGAAGATTCTCCGGTATACTATCCAGTAAAGTTTACTGA
Organism: Tomocerus mixtus; assembly: GCA_034694165.1. Classification (NCBI taxonomy): domain Eukaryota; kingdom Metazoa; phylum Arthropoda; class Collembola; order Entomobryomorpha; family Tomoceridae; genus Tomocerus; species Tomocerus mixtus. Next base: position 17,069 of record JAQFYC010003866.1, read on the forward strand.
GTAAACTACTTGTGTATCTCTGCGTGGGTCCTAGCAAATTAGGTGGAGAAAGAGAGAGTAAGAAAAATCATTGAGAGAGCTCCAGTTTTCACAAATATCTTTGCTTTCGCGCAAATGAGTCTGGCAAGGCAACCCGGGGAGACGAAAGTCTTGTCTCGTCGTATGCGTTTGACTGGCTCTTCTTTCCCAATCTTGAATAAAGTGAAATGCTCTGATGGCAAGTGTGTACCTAAGTGCACTGGATACCGCTAGTTTCTTACTACTACTACGTAGTATTAGATGCTATCTTAAGGAGAAATGCAGGACGTTAAATGAAAGCTAAAGGCAGAAAGAAACATTCAATAGAGTTTTAACTGAAAATGGAGCGGAGTTGGCTAAACATAACGTAACCTAACCTGTCTAGGCTGCTATGACGTATTTTCAAAGAAAAATCTTCAATGTTTCTCTACAGATAGCTACATACTTGGGTCATAGTTGTAATTCGTAAAGTATTATAGTGATACACCTTCTCATTCTTGGGAAAGATGCTGATAAGTATTTAGTATAGTTTCTATATTATGTAAAAGTATATGTATTAGTTATTAAAGAACGTAAATGGATAGATTTATATTTTAAGTTGCAAATGCAATGCATCTCAATGGGGATGCGAATACTGAACGGGTAAACTAACAAGTGAGAAAGCGGAGAAAAGGTTATATAACATTACCGCGTAGCATACCCATCTCCTTACTTTACTTTTTGGAGCAAAGGAGAAGAATGTGTGACTCGACTTGATTGCGGAGCATTGAACATTCTTTGCAACATACTTACAAGACTTGTCATTTAGAATTCCACAAGAGCCATGGTATATTTTTCATGCTTTTTGAAGTTTTAAATGCATAATCACAATGTGACACTGTCATCTTCTCTATCTATTTAGTATGACATCGCATAGCATCACTTGGCTTGGTTTTCTTGCCCTCATTTCATTTTTATTTTTATAGAAAAGGAAGCGCAATCCCAAACCAAGCCAAGTCAAGCCAACCAGTAATTTCTATTCCAGTTCAGTTGAGATAACTAAAAAGGGTTACTTCGCTTTTTCAGTAAACTCAATGTTTGACTTGCTTTTGCCTCCATTTAGATCTCCGGCCTTCAATTCTTTAGTGAAAAGCTTTGCTCGCTCAACTCTGCTTTCGTATCACCATATCTTTATCAAATAAAATCATTCTTTTCTATTCTTTGTTAGAATGGCCTGGTCTGACTTGACTTGACTTTGTGTGCCCTCAGTTCACTCGATCCCGTCAATTTAATATAAGAGAGTCTTCACTGGGTTAGGTGGAGATTAACATGCATTCTAACGGTAAGGCCCGTTCTTCATCCTATTACTTATGTATGTACATTGTACATGTCACCGTCACCCACATATACGTTTCTTTACGCCATACCATACCACAACCACATAGAAGGACTAAACAGACAATTACTTTTTAAAATGTTGATCTCCTCCTACTTACATATAACCATAATAATGGTATGACAGTGTTCTGTTCTTTACTCATCAATGTAAGTAACAAAATAAGTTGTCTTTTCCATTTGCTATACACAGATCATGTAATTTTGTAGCCTCAAGTGATTGCGTTATGATGCGTGAACTTTAATTCAAAACAGACCATATCAAACCAGTAGAAAAGACTTGGTCAAGTCAAGTATTGTAAGTACAATTTTTGTCGCACAGACAGAACAGACAACTAGTACATCATAATAGGCAGACAGGAGACATGCTAGATTGATCTACGAATACTAATTCCAATAACTTTTCTCAAGAACAGCTGAACTTTGTGATTTGAATTAGAAATTACGTGCTTTGATCATCAAAATGTAGTACCTGTTTACATGTACTTATATGCAATTGGTTTTTATCTAATTCGCCTTTTCTTTGTATGGAATGGATGTATAGAAAAGTTAATGAAGGAAAAAGTCCGTTAACTTTACGTTAACTGTAACTCAAGATAGTTATAAGAAATTCCTGCAAGAATAACGTATTCCAGTGGAAAATTATAGAAGCACATTAATATAACGTTAAGTTGTTAAGTAGCAGTTACTAATAATATATTTCATATGTTTT
>JAQFYC010003867.1:0-19172 GCA_034694165.1 Tomocerus mixtus
TTAACTGTTGACGCTTGAATTTTTTTTATGAAAAACGGACGAACATAACCCCTAGAGAAAAAGCTGGAGATTCTTAATATGTCTACCATTTTTATTCCACTTGCTCCGGTGACCTGCAATTTTTCCCCGAATCCGCTTCTAGTCACCCTTAAGGAGTTAGTACATAAATGTGTCTTCATTGCATTACATTAACTCGTTCGGCATGTTAGATGAAACATTAAAGATAAAATACATGCTATTAATGATAATTCTCTTCAATGTTAAAAAATGTAATACGAGTAATACTATCTAGTAAAGCTGTAATTGATATTTAACGTAGTACTTAGTTACACTTGGAGATCATTGTGCAAACTAGATGCACACAAAGTGAAGCGTAATGCAAAACACAGAAGATATAGATTAAGTAGCTTAACGCTTGTTTTGCTCATTGTGCTTTGTGCTAGCTCAGCTAAGTATAAGTCTGTCAGCTATTCATAAAAATAATTTTGTACTTGCTTGACTTCTATTGAAGAAAATAGTATGCTTTATTACCATACAATCAATACAGCCTTATAGACATAGAAATTTCTCTTGAGTAAAAGTTGAAACAAAATAAAATACTTGATCCATTTCTATTTGTAGAGAGTACAGAGATAATATTTAGTACAGTGAATCGTTTCATTAATTTTATAATAATAAATTGTAAACAACTTGAAGGAAATTGCATGACGATTCCCATTTTTATTTTTCATGAGCTTGCTTGCTATAAGTGAGTGTTGAATATTACGTGTCATTACATGTAGTTACAGATTTTGTCCTACTAATTAAGGTTTGACAGAATATAAATTTACTGGTTAGAATATTCTATTGGCGAGTGTAAAGTCATATTAGCATTTACACGTGCCGTAGAAATGTAAGGCTTTATGAAAAACTGATGAGAATGGAAATGAAAGAGTGTTGATATCAATAGCAAGTAAGCGCTTCACAAAAGATTAACTTTAATTATGTGACATTCAGTTATCTAATTTTTCAATTAAACTTCTATATCCACAGATTCGAAAGATGCTAACACGTATTTCGAAATTAAAGATAAATCAATTAGTTAATTTGCTGTGGGCTAGCTGTAAGGACGGAAGCAGCTTTAATTTATGAAATGACAGCTATTACTTAATTGAATGCGGAATCATATCATGAATATGCAATTCTATAATTACATTTCTTCTCATTCGTATGACTCATATCAAAGCTACAAATCAGCATAATTGTAAATGACATCTCCGTTCTAATGTTAAGTATTTACGCTGTAGTATGTTTGTATCATAATATCATTACACGTTACATACTTATTTACTATTTATTACTATTTATTAAAACATAAACAAATTCATCTTCATTTTGTTTTGACTTGAAGATTTATTTTGTAAGCTGAGTATTTATTGCAAGAATTGCAACACCACATTAAAAATATTCTTTATACGTATTTCAGCTATGTACTATTTAGTAATGTAACACAAAATGTAATATTAAATGTATGTGTAACAAACATGAAGAGTTGTCATTGCAAAAATACTTTGTGTTTTGTATTAGGAGCAATAAAGGGGCACCAAACCGTTGTAAAGTAAATTGCAATTGCATTACTGTCATTCGCTAATGCTTTTTTCTGCAGAATCCATTAGGTATACATGTAGTTTCAGTCAGTCAGTTAAATAAATGACATGCATGACATAACTTTGTTATTGTGTTTCGCCTCACCCATTTCCATGTACTGAGGCTGTCTGTCGCTAATAAAACTCTGGCCTAATACTTAGTTGTAATGTAATGTAAGTAATGTAAAAATGTAATGTGTTATTTTCTATCCCATGCATTCTATGTATTTACTTATGTAGGAACTATCCATGCTGCATACTTAATAGGCAAGAAAGACAATCTTGTTAGTATAAAAAATTGAAATTGAATGAATGTCGGTCGATGAGGGCGATTGTTGTTACAACTTACACGACAGACAAGTACACTTACACTTCATACATACAAAGAGAACTGAATAATGTAAAGTAATGTTACATAATAATACAACATGTAGGCGGACGAGAGTTAAGATCGAATATTTACAAAGACGATAGCCATCATTTATATTTATGGTGTGCTCTTAAGTAAGCACAATTAGCTAAATATTATTTATTATACCTAAATAAAGTAGCCATTTAGCCAGCAATGCATTTGCTCCTTTCATAGTGTTAACAGTAATGCTGTAGTAGGCTGTAGATATTTAGAAAAAAGTGTTATGTTTGCTTTTTGCATTAAAAAACTGGTGTAAGTTTATTTTTGACATTCAAAGAATTAAGCACAGACATAACAAGTACGTAGACTTGCACTACACGAAAGTACATATACATACATACATGTTCACTAACTATTTAAATATATGTACATATATCTGTGAAAGTGGTCTAGGTGGTATATACTTAAATACTTTGTAAGAAATGATAGTAAATTAAATAGGAAGCATCCTCCATAATTATTTGGTCTAAAAGTTACCAAGTTGCTATTACCAGCTAGTTTGTATGGAATGGTGTGGGATCTATGAAGTAATTTTGTTAGGAAACGCTTTCTTCTACATATATAAGCCTACAGAATGGAACGGAAAGAATGCCAACCTAATTTAATCGACTTTTTTTGTTACAATACTCAGTTCTTTTGTTACACTAGGTATATGTTTTTATATACTATAGTTTGTATGTTCTATCTGCTCCTACATTTATATGTTATCACTCCACTAGGTCATAGTTACACTTTTACATACCAATTCCACAAGACCAGACCATACGAGACAGACGAGACATTCACATATAAATGTATAAGAATAAAACTAATACTGCAAAATTGCATTGTGCTCTGCATTCCACTTTATAATACATATAAACTACTAAAATCTACTGTTAGGTAGGTATATCTATATAAATTCTGTATGGCAATGGCATGGCATGCCGTAGCTGTAACTGTAGCATTTTAGGAACTATATATTAGGAAAGAGGAATGAAATTAGGGCACGGTACTTTCACTTCAGTGTTTAGTAATGTCAGCGAGCGGGCAGCAGGATTTCAGTTGAGTAAAAATAGGACACGACACTCACAACGGTTTTGTTTAGTTAGGTCTTATTAGATTACCTTATTGTAGGTGGATTGGATGGATGGGGTTGGATTTGGATTTGGATTCGTTTGCTCTGCTTTGGTTCAGGTTATTGTTAGCTCAGTATAATGTAATGTAACCTAACGATGACCAAATGAATACGAGAAAACAAATGTAATATATCCTATATCTATCCTCCTTCTACTGTTCCTTGACTAAATATGTAAATACATCAATCATAGGTGTGCTATTGTAGTAAATAAATGGTAAAAGTAAATGTTAACCTTGTATTGGTATTATATAAATAGTTTTGCCCTGTAGTTACTTAATGTAAGTAAAAGAAGTAGTAATTATAAGGAGTAGTCAACAAATAAAGATGCATAGGCTGTTGCTGTTATGTTGGTTTATTTTATTATTATTATGTATTGAGTAAATTGAGTTTATTGTTAGTTAGCCATAAAAATTAAATTAGTACATAATATTAATACTACGTAGTATGTATCAATCATAATCATGTTTGCCAATAATTCCTGTCCTGTAGGCATGCTACTTAAACTTACTATGTACTTAATATTGATAGCGTAATAGTAGAACTAATATGTAATTTGAGATAGGCATGTAATGTAGGTTTGGAATCTTGTGGTTCAAATCAAAGTTTATATTAGTTACGTGATTACATGTACAGAACACTGTACGAGGAATTATTATGTAGAAGTGGTCAAACTACCCACACCGTTTCTTTTATTCTGCTAACTAACTACACCTGTGCCTGTTTATGGCAAACGAAATTGAAAGTGCATAATCTAATGTAATGCAAAGGCTGGTTATGGTTTTGGTTGCTTTTGTTTCGTTCTATTTCCCGATGGACATGGACACAATGTCATTAGCATTTAGATATCACACTTAAAAATCAGAGATCCTCATGTCATCGCCACATGAATAGCTTTACTTACAAGATATTGCTTACCAGTTACGAATGAAAGGTACATATAATTACAAGCTTATCAAGCTTTAATAAAACGTAGGAAGAACAAAAGTTGTAGTTCTAATTGTAACAAGAAGCTGCGCACCCCTAATGCCAATTAATTATTATCTTTTTTAATTAATAAGCATGTAGGCAATGCATACAAGGCAAGGCAAGACAGCTTGACTTGAACTCAACTTGAATTCTTTACCTAAATAGATTAAAAACGTGTAATCGTTTGGAGCAAGCAAAATCTTGAAAGATAATCACATCATGCTTTAATTTTTAAGACTCACATCACATGACTAGGAAAATAAAAATTATAAAGTATTATCAGTATAGCAATAAGTATTATACGTTACCTCTTCGATTAATTTCTCCCCTGTAGACTTTATCCATCTCAGAGTTTGAATGTGAAGCACTTAGTTCGTCCAGTTCAAGACTTCAGTGAAAATCTGATAAGGGTCTAACTGGAGCCTTGTCTTGATATGGAAGAATGTAGGTTGCAGATTTTGTATCCAAAGTTATGGTTGAATGAAGTTGACAATAATATTGAGTTTGAGATGCGTTTTCCGACGATTCCTTGCCACAGAAAACTGTATGTCTTCTAGATACTAAAAAAGAAAATGGGCTCCAATTAATTAAATGTTCTAGCAAAAAATGTATATGTCAAAACCTAGGTATAATTATTAATACGGACTGGATTCTCTGGATATAAATATGTACAACATAATACAGAATTTTTGGATTTAAGAAAAATATGTATGAAATGGATTAATTAGAGCAATAAATGTTCTTAATCAGTATGAAGCCTGAAAAATCAGATAAACGTTACTCATATAACAGCGTGCGTGTGCTCTATATAATTTTACAATTAGCTCTTAATACTTTACTCAGTCTTACGACATAAATAAATGAAGAGAAAACAAAAAATTAACTTTTTTAAAATGTAGGTCGTTGCCTGACGTCAAATTCAAAAGATCTTTAAACTTCGATTGGGAATCTTTTGATTAAATTAATTCCAACCTAAGAAATAGTTTCACTTAAACTGTAGGCAAGTAGTCTTGGTTGGTAGTAGGTATTAATTTGATGTTCGCGAAGAATATTTCCAGAGGGAAAGTAGGAAACTAAAATAGTTGTAGTAACCTAGTCCAACGAGGTACAAGTCACTCACAATCAGTTTGCGAAAGAATCAATATTTTCTAATTAGAAAAACTGTCCACGGAGAAAGCTTGTAGTGATTTGCTATTTAGTTTAAATGACATATCCGTATAGGATTGAGATTGAGACCGTAGATATTGGTATTATATCGCACTTACACTCACTATGACCATTTACAAATGATTGGGCCGATTATTGATTCGATTTAAGGTATATTTTATAGCAAATTGGTCATTCACTTATATACCTGGCCTGGATATGTATTAAATATATAATATCCAGTTCTCCAAAACTAACACAGTTTTCTCCAGTTCTAAAATAAAAGTATAGACACACTGAACTTTAATTCCTGTTCCACTGTTGTGATTTCTTCATTAATGTATTTAACACTGTTCTTTAGTAGCCTTTTGAATCCAAATAGTTACTGGAAAGTATTTTTCACGGTTATTTGCATTATAAGCTTCTAGAAATCTTCTGCAGCGAATTCAGCAATCCTTTTCCTTTGTCATTTGTAGAGAACGGTCTGCTACTTTTTGCTTTCAACTGAAATAAAATATCAAAGTTAGTATTCTCGTTAAATGTTAAAATTAAATTCATTAAAGGTAGTGACACCACTTAAATTAGTTTAATAGTAATACTTTTTCCCATTTTTAACAACCATTAAGGAATAGTGTATTACTGGTGGTATAGGCCAAACATACTCTACTCGCAACAAATTAATTTAAATTTTGACATTTCTATCTTCGTCCATTTTTAAATTAACAAATAATAGCAGAATTGACAACGGCAAATAACTGGATCAATCAAATTAGAAAATGCAATTAATGTTTATCGTAACTAAACAGTCAAGCTCTCATTATTAATCTCATTTAATTTAGAAGGTGGTTTAATTCATAATTTAGTACTGTGCTCAATTTAGATCAATATTGTTTGAATATTTAATGCATTGTTAGTATACAATACATGATTGTTTTGTACCTAATTTAAGCGCTGTCAAATACATTTTTACAGTCTACAAGCAATAATAATATATTTTACGATTGATTATTGCTAAATTAAAAATAGTTTAATAGTGTTTGAATTACTAAAAATAATTACGTGCTTTACCAGATGAGGGTTTGTTTGTATTGTAATTTGCTTTGGGTTGACTGCACTTTAACCATTTACGCGATAGTTATGCTTACTTATTGTGTGCGAGATAGTAAGTTATAACGATGTATTATAATCTGAATTATTTCATTGAACTTGAAATAGTAAAGTAGACAGAATTGCGAATTATATTCCGCAGCGTAGTTCCACTCTTTTTGCACTCCACATTAATTTTGCACTTATTGTCTGTCTATTTAGCAGATAGGTTCAGTTTCAACTTGGATCAATGCAATCCAGTTATAGGGCTGTCTTCTGTTAGCAATATTTAGTTTTAGTTTTCATTTGTTTTCTGCTGCTAGTCTCCTCGCGGGTCTGGTGATGATCGTCTCGTCTTAAATGTCTTTGTGCTAAATCTTTGTTTAAAATGTTAAAATTAAAATTCATTCAAGATTGAAGTTGCAGTACACTCAAAAAACGTTTGTAAAATTTTCACAGAGAACTGAGGAGACTAAATGTTTTGGCATGGCACAATGACACAAGATGACCCATCGAAGATGCAAATGCATTAAAGAGTGTATGTACTGTAGGATGTAGGATTTGTAAAAAAGAAGAGCGATTCTTGATTTTAAGTAATATGGTTAGGCTGTTATTATAATAGATAGGATATTATTATGTAGGCATTGCTAGCAGGCAGGCAGGCCAGGGAAGTGAGGCAGGCATCTTAAGCAGACTTCTTACTAGGTCTAGGCGCTCGAGCTGTGCTGTTTTCTGTATTCTGTGATAGTGTAATGTAAATGTAAGTAAGTGTAGTGAACTGTAGTAGTCGCAGTCAGTCGTTCTCGTATTGTGCGCTCTGCTGTGTAATAGTATATAGGCAGAGTGTAATATTATATTAGGGAACCTATCATAGTTTAAAGTATTACCCGAGTTCATTTGTCGCAACAACACAAGTCCGCAGCTTAAGATGCTTTTCGCATGTGTTATGTATTATACTGCATTCTGTATTCAGGGCCGAAGGAAAGCAAACCAAAACCATAATATGCACCGACGAAAAACATCTCACAATATAATACTATATACTATATTATGTATATATGTAATGTAATAACGTACAAAATACAAAACAACATTCACTCTTTCTTTATAATTCTGCAATATCAAATATTCTATCCTGTTCTCTATCCTTCTGCATATAAAACACAAAGATGTGCATGTACGAAATGAATTTGTATGTATGTATGTTTATGTATGTATGGAATGGAAATTCTAACTAGAAGTTCAGCAGAAAATGCCCGTCAAGTCAAGTCAATAAAATCCTGTCTGTGTTGTGTCTTTCGCAAGTTACTTAGCTCTAGCATTTCTCTATGTAGCAAGTTGCCTGGCATGGCGACAAGGATTAACACAGAAAATAATACAGCAAAATCTCTTTCGCCAAATATTAGTATACAATCCGGAGATAACACAACATAACTGAATATTTACCTTTCCAAACAAAACCGCAGTATTAAAGGAGGGGAATTATGATATGTATATATATATTGTGGTATATGGAGAAATAGATTGGATCTGGAATAGGATGCCCACCTTATTGGGCTTTTCGGAGAAGGTTCTTGATGTTTTTATTTTATGCGATATTATGCTACCCTCGGCCCTCCCGGGTTTAATCATATATACATATATTATGTGGGTAGTACTAATTTTATGACAGTGCGTAAAATATTGTGGGAATAACTAGCTTGGTTTGGTTAATCCTAAGAAGCTTAAGCTTGTATCTCTATCCTTATCAAAATAATTCAATGCTATAATATGTATCTAGCTCCAAAAACTAATTTCTTGCCTGCTCTAGTAGCCCTCCTGGTTTATATCACCTTGCCATGCCATTATATTAGTTAGCTACTAACACCATACATACACCAAGACCAAAAAGTATGTGGCTTGGCCAGGTCACTTCTTCTTCGTATCATAATAACGCTAGAATTTTCTAGTTCGTGTTCTGAACTCTAAACACGGGACAGGACAGACATGACGGATAAAACCATCTCAAAATAGAGTAACGAGCGAGGTCTAGCTGAATGCCGCACAACCACACAACTTCCCACCATTCACTCATTGGCGTATCCACTTTTTGGGCAATTTACACCCAAAATATGTGCAAAAATGCGAAAGCCTTTATGCAATACTTACCAGACACATTGCAAATGGGTAAAACTCTATGGAAAAGTATGAAATCTCAAAATGAGTTGCGCAGCTTGAATTCTGAAGTACATTGTAATATTTCTGAGCCTGAATTGAATCAATATTAATTTCTGGTCTGCATTTCTCAATTTTCATATACTTTCAAGTACAATGCTTTAACGACTACTAAAAACCATAAAAGGTGAATATTATGTTTGTTTAGGAATTGTTTGATTTTAAGGATGCTCCCTCCAAATACTCCAAAAATACTCCTCTGCAATTAAACTATTGCTGACGGCACATCTTGATTTTAGTAGTGGAAATGGAAACAATATAATACAGCATGGAGTTTGTGTACTGGGTTGTAATAACTGAATTCTGTGGCCTTTACTCGAATTCATTCTTCATATTCATCAGCAGGAACTTACCTTATGTATACCTCTAAGTCAAAATTGCTTTCCCCTGGCCTGCAACCAGTAAACCGGAAACATGTTTACTAACCCAACATCAAACAAAATAAATATAACCAAAATACAAACTAGAGAGTATAGAGAAACTAATGGGATACAATTTATACACGCTAGAATTAGAATAATTACAATTCCAGGTCAGGACATGACGACATGAGATGAGACATACTTATACAACTATATAATAAATTAACTATATCTATAATGTGGGTATGTTAATTTTTTATGATTTTTAGATTCCCTACAATGCAAATTGTGGAACGGTTGTTGTTGTTTCTGTTTTTCTAAGGCATCTGGTAAAGTAAAGATCTTTACGGAATCTCATACATACAATTAGGAATTACCTACAAAAAAGGATAAAGACTATAAGGATAACGCTTCCACTTTAAGTTTAGTTTTGGGATAACAGAGATATCGTTAAGCTTTAAAAGGGTATTAGGAGCATTATTCCTAGCTAGGTCAACGGATACGGAACAAGGAACAAATAGTAGAACAATTGAAACGAAATCGATTCTTGTTCTTGTCTGGAATTTCAGCAGCAATCTTTGCAGACGACAAGGGAAGTTGTTTTATTAGGATCCTGGATTTCATTTTACCGTTCCATTTTGTAGTTCTATAAGCCCTCGAAAGGTATCGGGCAAATTGGAGTGGCGCTAAGTTACGAAAACTTGGCTAACAGTTTCATGCTGCAAGGCCGTGTAATGTGGCAAAAGAATTACGTAATAAAGAGGATAATCATAACAAGGCGATTAGATTAAACTAAAACTAAACTGGAAGGGGAAGGAGTTTGAGCTGGAGCTGGAGCTGGAATTAGACTGGACGGCATTTAGCAGAGTACAAAATTCTCCTAATTTGATTATTGATAAGAAGGTAACCAAAACCAAACAATAACTATCTATTTGAATCTATTACACTAACTTTAATGAGCCTTCCGTCCTCTTTCTTTCTAAATAGTTAGGTACTCTAATTTTGATAAGCAAGTACCTAGTAGTAGTATACTCTTATTACAAGATGTGGTTGTGTTATTGCATTTTGTAAACATTGCAATGCATTGTGACTTCGTTAGTCATCACATCGCCAGCCAACACTAAACTACACCATCAATTTAACGCATATCAATAACAATCACTCCAAAACTGTATCAATATTGAATATCAATCAGTAAAATTGACAATCACGCCTGGCTGGAATTTTACTACTTGGTTGATGGATTATCAGCTGTGGAAAATTAGGTATTTGTTTTGTTATTGTATTCAATATTTGTTGTATTTTATATTTTGTATTTTCACGGAAATCGTCATTCCAGTTTAACCTCAGAAGAGGAAGAAGTGATTAAATGTTTAATAACAAATAAAGTATTTAACATAGTTAAATGATTGCTAAAAATCTCGATTTTTCAGTAGTGAACTTTTTTGTTGCGATTGAAAGAATTTTAGAAAGAAATTGTAAAGCAGTAGGAACTAAATTACTAATATTAAATTTATTATAGTAAATATTAAAAAACAGTCTCCCAGTTCACTAATATGCATTTCTGACCATTATTGTGGTGATCCGTAATCCTGAACATTTAATATATTTTAGATCATGGCTTCACCCCTGAGCAGCTGATTCCATCCTGCTGTTGCACGTCTTCCAAATACAACCAGTAAGTGTAAAATACATATACATAATTTTTGATATAGCTTAAGGTAAACACATTGAAAAAGGATAAAATAAAAAATTAATGAATTTAAAACTTTCTGAATTCCTTAGACTTAGGCATTTCCATTATATAATTTTCTACTTGTCACGTCAGACAGTATTTGGAAGAATTAAGAAGTGGTTATGGTGAAGCTAGTACCACGAGTGTTAGTTCACAGCTTCAAAATAATAAATTCGTTGAAGAACAATAAGGGCATGAATTTAGAAAACCATGTAGTTCGACTGACCACTGGCAACTGTGAGACATTAGCCAAACAAGGCGCACAGATTCTTGTTAAAGGGGGAGTGATTGGGACGCCTACGGACACAATTTACGGGATTGCTGCGGATGCCCAAAATAATAAAGCCGTTGAAAGAATATACGAAATCAAAGGGAGAGACTGTCGGAAGCCAATTGCAATTTGTGTTGCAGAAATAAATCAAGTTTACACTTGGGGAAAAGTAACAGTTCCACATTCTTTGCTCGAAGATTTACTTCCAGGCCCAGTGACTTTGGTTTTCCAAAGATTTCCTACACTTAATCCAAACCTAAATCCTCATAGCAATCTCATTGGAATCAGAATACCGAACAATCAATTCATTCGTGATCTGGCAAAATTTCATCAAGGGCCAGTTGCCCTAACTAGTGCAAACCGATCTTCGGAGCCAAGTACTTTGGCTGTTGAAGAATTCAAACCACTGTGGCCGTTCCTTCAGGGCATATATGACGGTGGTCGTCTTTCTGACAATGATAAATCTACCGATACAGCTCGATCTGGATCTACAGTTATTGATTTGTCATCAGTAGGATTTTATCGTATTATTCGTGAAGGAAGTCACCTTAATCATTGTGTTTCCATTCTACGGGATAAATATTGCTTAGAAGAAAAACTTGATAATTAGAATATATTTTCCGAATTATCCAAATATTGATGCGTTGATAACATCTGTGATGTAAGTAAAAGTAAGGTGCAATTTTTAGAGTTTTCCTCATGAGAGTATTCTTATACAACTAACTACTTTTAAGTGATTTTGGAACACTTGTAAGAAGTGCTTCTTTCCTAGTATCAAATTTTCTACTTATAAGTATAATTGGGACAATGTCGATGCTCCGCCGCGTATTAGATAGAGACAGTGTGGTTAAGGCCAATCTAGTTGAAAGGTTAGTGGATGGTGTGAAAGAATTGCAGCTGAAATATGCAGCAGAAAATGGTGCAGCCCTTGTGAATGATGAAGCAACAAATTCATTGTGTTGGATATTAGAAGCCGTCTTTATTCATGGTTTGAAAAATCGTTTTATCAAGACAGTTTCTTCTATGCTTACCTCCGGGCGTGAGAATAGTATTCCAGATCCTTCTTTCTGGCACTTTGTACTGATATTTTGTCACCAGGAGGATATAATTGAGATCGAGAAGTTTTCTTTCATCCACACGGACATTGGGAGATGTCGAGCGTGGCTGAGACTCTCGTTGAATCAAGGTACTCTCATTAGTTTCCTTCAGATGATGATAATGGATAAGAGTACGTTGAAGGACTATTACAAACCCACGGCATTTCTCCGAGATGCTGAGCGCTTCGACATTCTTAAGAGCATTTTGTACGGGATCGAGTCCTATCAGTTTCAATTGGCCTGCAATTCAAGTTTCTTGAATGCATGGAACTATGTTCCGCTTAGTCTAGTGGGTCTTCACACTTCTTCGCATTCTCAAGAGTCAATTAGTCAGGGAATCGATGTGGCCCAGAATATGAATTCAAAGGATCTACAAGCCTTGCCACAAATTAAACAAGGCCGAACTCCTCCAAAGCCTCATGGATTCCCTCCGAATTTCGAGGATCACTATCGGACACCTTTGCTGGAGGAGGACGAGGCTCTTCGTGTCATTTTATCGTCGAAGCATTCCAATTCCAGCGGAGTGCCTTCTCCTTCGTCTAGCAGACGAAGCTCGGACGTAACACAGCCGAGCAGAGAGCAAGTCGTGACAGTTACCAATACCAACTCAAAAATATCATCTCATGGCCAACACCAAACCAGTCAATCCAAAAATCAATCTCACCTCGCTACATCTACTAATAGTATTAATGAAAACAAAGGAAGGCACAAAGAAAGCCATTTTGACTCCGGTGTCGGCTCATCATCTTCCGTTTCCAGTGCGACGAGGGATATTCATTTTCAACATAAAGTGCCATTTACTACTTTAAATACTGATACGCTCCCTGTGATATCCTTACCGGAAAGTAAAACCAACAAGAATAAACCAAACAAGTCCAGTCCCGAAATTAAGATAGATGCCTGTCAAGAAAGTCAAACCAAACCCACTCCGTCTGCTGCTGTGAATATTCCTAGCCCTGACGTCAATGACGAGTCCATGAGCTATGCTGCTCTCTTTGAAACGTATAATAAGGACAAACTAGCAGGGACGCCAATAATGAACAGCTTCATTCTGGAGAACGAAGATCTAATGAATTCATCTTTAGCCGTTAGCTCTGACAATTTGGAGGAAAACCGCAGCGTAAGTCAAAACTTTCCATGGCAGCTTATCTAACCACAAAATGTTTACGGACTTCCTTTCGTAGATCTCTATAGCATTAATATCATTGAATGCTTTTATTTTGTACACAGAGTACTGTTACACCGGTAGATCAAGTAGTGGGATTCGAAGTTATTTCCAATACGTCAAGTAGTGGACAGTTTTCTGATATGGTAAGCTTTTTATATCCAATGTGAACAAAGTTAATATTTAAATGAGAATATTTTTAACCATCTTCAATACTTATTCGTGTTTTCCATTGTTTCAGTTCCCCCAGATAAATACATTTATACAAAAAATTCCTAACGAACACGGTATGGACTCGCAGAACTATCGTTGCAAAAATTGCTCAAAGGATGTTGGAATGATATTTCAACCTGCAAAGTAATTTAATTTTTAAGCACTGCTCTCTTATAACAAATGGTATATTGAATCCCATTTTATTAATTAATATGTTCTTTTGATGTTCACAGGTTATGTGGTTTAACAGGCAGCTATTACTGTAGTGATTGTCATATAAATGACGAATTTGTTATACCCTCGCGGATTATTCTTAATTGGGATTTTAATCGGTATAGTGTAAGCAAGCAAGCGAAAGACTATTTAGAAGATATTTTACAACGACCTATGTTTGATATTCAAGAAATAAATCCTAAGTTGTATGAAGAAGTAGAAGAATGTTCTGAAATTCAAGTACTATTAAAATTCTATTTTTAATTTTTGATTGAAAGTTGTATTATCTATTGCACAATATTAATATTTCAATGTAACTCTGATTTAGAACCTTAGAACGAAGCTTACTTCAATTTCAATTTACTTACGGACATGTAAATCTGCCATAGTGGACTTCACCAAAGACTCCTGGCCAAATGAATATCTGTATGAGAATATACATTTGTATTCCCTCTCTGTAAGTATGAAAACTGCATTTATTATTAGTTAATCATTATTAGTATCTTGTTACCTACTTATTTCAGATAATTATAATTATATAAATATATTTAACTTTGCAGGACTTACTTAATATTCCCAATCGAACATTTGCTACAAATCTGAAGAAGTTAGTAACTGTTGGCAAAACTCATGTAACGTCTTGCGACTTTTGTGCTCAAAAAGGCTTTGTTTGTGAGATCTGCAAAAATCCAAAGGTGATATTTCCATTTGACTTGGACCTGATTTTCAAGGTACAATACTATTCACTAATACTTTTGATATGTTAAAAAAATTTGATAGTAGTATTTACGTTTTTACAGTGTGTTATCTTTATTTATATGTGCAGTGTTCGTCCTGTGGTGCGGTTTATCATAAAGATTGTATGAATATTTGCAAGCCATGTCCCCGTTGTCTTCGATGGAAAAAAACTGAAAGTGGGCACGAGAGTGACCAATAATATGCTTCAAGAATTAAATATCAAATTGTATTTCCTATTTAGTTTATAGATAATATTAGTCGTAAGTTTTAATTTTAGTTCTCATTGGCCGGCCCTGCATAACATGTAACACTAATAACTGGGAAAGGGATTCAGTAGTCAGACCTCGAAAATATTTTGCATAATAGAACTGACCGATGTATCTGCAATTTCCTTCCCGGGCAGCAAAACATGCTACGCAGATCTGTCATGAGTAGATGCACTTTATTGCTGTAGTTGAGACTTATTTGAATAACTTTATACTCTTTAGTTAGTTGCTTTGTTAGCATAGATAATGTTACCTTTATTCAGCTTTTTGAATACAAAATCGTTTGAACTTGCATTTGCCTACTTTAACTACTGTATATGAACAAAGCATTTTGACGATGAGAAAAAGTCTTACGTCTTTCTGTGCTTTGAATATACATCAACTGACTAACAATACTGAAATGCAAAATAAAAAACTTGAAAATGGAAATATGTATGGGTATAGCAAGAGTACCTATAAATATGTTGTGGTATTCTAATAATCTGTGTATGACGGTGTATTAGAGTGACTAAATATTGCATACATATTTTCTAACCTTTTTAACCACATAATGTCTAAAATATGAGTGCTTTCTGTTTAGTTTTATTCATAAACTAAAAATAAAATTAAAAATTAGTAAAATTTCATCGCTTCTGATCTTTGATTCATTTTCACACTGGCATACTAATATATGGGGGCAAATTAATTACCAATTACAATTTCTAGACTTTATACATTCTGCTGACATAAATCTAAGACGTTAGAATATTCACATTATGCGTAAAGATGGGTAGTCTTAAATATCTATGATAATGAATGTACTAGAGTACTACTGTAAAAACATTTTAAATATGACTACTATTTACTTTTATGTATGTGAAGATAGTATAATAGTTAGTAATGGTAGGAGTTTTGGTTTGGCTTATGTAATATGCGTGCTATATACTACATGCAATTCTTTATGCTATAAAAAATAATAGAATGGTAAAGGCATCATTTAATACGGCAATTCATTTTTTAGTTTTATTGTCATTAATGTTGATACAAAATACTTGCTCGTTACAGACAATAAAAATAATTACACCGTATTGAATTCATGATATCAGTACAACTGTTTGATTATACATTATTACTATGCGATTGTTATACGAAATCTACATGCGTACTTAACTAGTTATCAAATCGCGTCGATTTAAATAATGTTACAGAATTTTGATTTGCACTGTACTGTTCGAAATCTCTAACCTACCGTGGGCAATTAAAAATCATTGAATAGTCATTATCAAGGGAACTTTATACATGTAATAAACCATAATGCAAGTCATACAGTTAACATAGTTTTGCTAATCTAGTTTTAAAAATCATTTCATTTGTCAATAAAAAATAATGGCAATGTCCCTAAAAATATGAAATGCGACACAAGACAATATATATACATGTTGACGTTGACTACAAATTGAATTAATCTCACGTAACGTAAGGGTTAACTTATGAGCAGGCACCCTAAAACCTTAATGGTATTTTAAGCATTGGTGAACTTTGAATTTGAATGAGTTCTTCTGTGGATAAACAAAGAACGGCTACTGCTAAACGTTTGTCCGCAGTAAATACACCAATGTTCTTTTACTTCCTTTGCGTGCGTCTTAATATGCTCCTTAAATTCGTAATTGTCGACAAAAGTAATTTTGCAATCAGAATCGGAACACATAAAAGGCCTCTCTTTAGCATGTATATGACTGTGTTCTATTAAGAAATCAATATAAAAAAACTGCATACTACATTCTGTACAATTATATAAAAATTTGGTGGTGTGTGATTGTTCGTGGCAGAACATCTCTCTCACGGTCTTAAAAGTCTTCGTGCACTGTGAGCATTTCGATCGCTGGGGTAGATAGGTTGGCCTCTTTCTTGGAACTGCCGAAAGATTCATATGCGATTTAGCTTTTGAAAGATTTGCGAATGATCTTACTTTTAACAGATTACTGTAGGATTTTGCCTTCGAATGGTCATTGGATGTTGCTTTCGAAACATTCTTGGACGAGTTTGCTTTTGACAGACCGTTCCATGAACTAGCTGCCATAAGATCATTGCATGAATATGTTGTCGAAATATGTTTGGATGTTGTTGCTTTCGATAGGTCTTTACATGACTTTGCTTTCGACAGTTCCTTGCAGGAGTTTTTAGCTGAAAATGATTTTCTGGATTTTTCTTTAAACAGAGTCTTAAACCCCAATGGACTTCCTCGTTTGCAAAGTAAACAGCTACATGTTCTGCCAACACAACTTGTTCGTTCGTTAGCTGCAAACAACAAATTATGAACATATATTTAATAGGTAATATTAATAATCACGTATGAACATTATATTCATATTTACATACATTTACATATACCACGTATACTCTTATTTACATTTTACATTACACTTTGTATTAAAAGCTGATTTGTTTATGTATTGAAATAATAGGAAACCATCAACAATGTAGGTGAAGAATGTCACAAGTGGGACGAGAGCAAAGACACTTATGAATGACCGATACCCCTAATGTTAACTTTAGCTTATCTTCTCTAATAGACCAATTCACGCGTCCCGCAATAGCTTTTCGTAATGCGGTACGAGCACACGTAGTAGACAACCGAACGGAGCACTCAATAGCAGTGGGACTACTAATACTTGCTCCGTTCGGTTGTCTATTACGTGCACTTTTTACTTCAATCGAGCACCTAATGCGGGACACGTGAAAAGGTCTATTAGAATATCGGAATTTTTACTTTTAAGAGAAACTGTACTTACCCAAAGGATGGTTCCTTTTGATGTGCAACTCCAGAAAATCATGTCTAACTTTTGTGTCACAAAATGGGCATTGGTAGAGTGGCTTAATAATGCTTGTTCTTCTTCCATTCACTGAGTATTCCTGTCTTGAGACTGGACAATGTTTTGTGCAAAATATACACACTCGGCTGGCAATCGCAAACTTGGTCCCTTCCTTCTCAGCCGCGTTTCCAGATCCTGATAATCCGGCAACTGCAATGTTTGGCAGATTTGGCACTGTATCTGGATCACCTGGTTTATAAAAATGAAGTTAATAAACGATTGAGTTACTGATTCATCACTTTCACCATTAATTTTTCTCCATTTCATGACAATAAAAATGTCCACCTATGCAGTTATGAATAATTTTAATGGCATTACCGAATTAAAAATATGTGCTTAAAATCATTTAGCGTACCTCGTAGTTTAGTTGTTATAATTGGAATTTTCGAAGGCCCATCCCTTACAACCTTAGAACCACCTTTTGCAATTGCAGAGACAACCTTCCGATTAGCTGTAAGTTAAAAGTAAGGCAAGCGATTATAAAGATGAAACTTTAGAGTTAGCTGGTGTATTCCGTTTCACATATCAGTTATTTGTGCAACCTAAATATATTTTCTGCAGATATCATTAACTTTACCTAAAACAGAAAAATCATTGTAGCTTACCTGTTATCCTGAAGTTTAATGCTGGGATTCCCGATCGCAAAATTGCACTCATTTTGTAGAAATCGGAGCGTTTACACTTATTTTAGTTTAATGAATGATGCGTACTAGTTTCGTTGTAAAATTTAATGACCAGTGAAAAAGCACAAATTTAAAACCAAGATGCAGTTTTTTAGGTTTACTTCAGCCTCGTTCAAAGAGCAGAGTACCGTCGTAAGCTCGTTCCCCGAAATGACTAAGTTTGCTTTTCTAAACTTACAAAGAGGACGATGTAGAATTCCCTCTAAAGATAAGTAGAAGCGTCTTTCTAGGAGTCATTGTACTGTACTGATATCGAATTGAAATAAATATGTAAATTCTAGCTGGCAACACTAACGATCAAGTAGGCAATAGGAAACCTAAAGAATAAAGTTTAAAGAACATAAAAGTAAATGCTAGTACCATACATCGTGGATCACCATAATAAAAACTACAAGTTTGCATACACTCAGACGATTAGTAAGAAAGTCGGACTAATAACGCATGATAGCACAAGAAAAGTACACCTCCATAATATTGTCTCATGAGGACTTCAAGAACTTTATATAGAAATACATTTACACAACTAAAGCTAAAGAGAAACAACGAACTGTTCTGGTTCATTTGGATATCACATAGTATGCATTTCAATTCATTTTACATAAATCACATCTCAAGTTGTAAAAATAAAAGGCATTTTATACCAATGTGAACGCAATGTCATTAGTAATTGAAGTCTCTTCTGTCAGCGTGGGATACATTTACTACTACCAAATGCATATATCTAACAATAAGCCACAAAATGCATATTAGTCTATGGGTATTACAAATAAACGTATTCCAATTTGTACCGAATATTGAGACTAATTATGTATTAAAACAAGCCAAGGGAATTAACATAAAATGTTTGGCAGAGAGTCTAGAGCAGAAAGATCAATAATTAAAGCTAAACTGTAATGTTTTGACCCATGAAATGACAATATGAGTGAGTAGGTTATATTTATAAATAGGAATGCATAATTATGTGCAATATTTATTTGCTGGCCATTATAAGCTGCAGAGCAAGAGTTA
>JAQFYC010003868.1:0-19172 GCA_034694165.1 Tomocerus mixtus
CCATTTTTTGTCAATTTTAGGTTTAGTTTTCAAGTATGATGAAATTTTTTTTTCTTTTATGGCCAGCGCGGGGCCCCTCAAAGCGCGGGGCCCTGGGCGGTCGCCCGTCCCGCCCATGGGTTAACCAGGCCCTGGCTATAGTTAGTTTTTCTTGATTACTTCCAATCCAAATTCAAGTCGAACTGCCAACTGTTTTATTATGACCCAAAGTAATACATAGAATAGAAACAATCAGGTATCCGTATATAATATCTCAGTGAAGCTCACAAATGTGATATTACTAGGTGTTTAGCAGTAATTTATTCATGTAATTTAAATACCTATAGTTACTTTCCTATCTTTGACAAACAGCAATCAGTCATTCAGAAATTAATTCGAGCGAACAAAGTACCCTAATGCATACAAATGGACCTTTAGTGTTCCAAATTGATTTATTTGACTGCTTACCTAATATTACATGGTAACTATGCATAATAATAACTATGTAAAGTATCTGTAAGAACTACACGATTCATTGGGGGTATTATTTTTCCAAGAAAAAACTTGATCTCCCTTAAACGGATATACTAAAACACTTTAGGAATGACACTAACATGAACAAGAACAGATTTAGGTATTACGTATATATTACACTGTTATTGGTATGTATACTGATGTGAAAGGTAGTTGCCCACCTAAAGGCTCTTTGATATTAATAAAAAAAATACAGTAGCTAGTTACTCAAGGTACATATAAGTAATTAACATAATAATAGTATTTAATATGTAGTTTTGATTACCTACTGTGCTGCACAGATCGTTAGAAATCATCTTATTGAAGCCATGTTGTGTAGTTTTCAACCAAATAATTTCCTAATAGTTCAAAATTTCAATATATTATTATACACATATGAAATTAATTTCAATATGACATCTAATTAACTTGTAGTGTCTAAAAAATGCTTTATGTGTACATGTTGGTAAGTACTTTTAGTAGGTTTATACCTATAGTATAATTTGAATGTGCCAAGAAATCTTTACTTTTTAATTTCGCTTTTATTTATCTTGCATTGAATGACAGACATCATTAAATTCTGTCATGTCGTGTCAGTTTTGGATACTATGGCATTTCTGTAATAAGTTTTCATTTCTGAACCTCACCATGCATAGTATGTGTTATATTATAATATATGAATAGACAGATTATGTTCTTTATTTCGGTAATATTGATTCCTGTGATATTTTAAGTATACTTAGGAAAGAAATCAATTGAACCTCGTGATGTACTGTCTGCCACACTAGTACATATTAATTTTATCTAATTTAGTGTTCTTACCTTACATACTTTGTATTTATATTATTACTCTATCATGAGTATTAAAATTTTTATGCTGCATATTTTGTGTACTAAAAATGACTGGATTTTCAGATGCATTGTATGGTACCTTCATGTACATACATTCGATATTATGATTGTATTATACACATTTGCTAGAATATTATTTTTTCGTCTGTCATATCGGTAAGTAAGACTGCACCATGAAGCAACAATGCTACTCTGAGTTAGAGTTGTACCTTCCTTTGTGATTTCTTAATGCATTTTCTTTGCATTTGAGTTGGCTTTTATTTCCTATCCATCATACTTTATCTTTTTAAACATAGATCTTGTCATGCTCCCATCCGACGAATAAAATGCTGACTCAGTGACTTAGGGTAAAGTTCCATTCTGCTTCGGGGCATCAGAACCATCATTAATTTAAATTCCAGGTTATAACTGTCCCATTCAGCAATACCATATTACTACATAAATAAATACTAAGAAAATTTTTGTACAAATACTGTTATAGTAGTACAAATTAACCTAAAGGACAATATGTAGGCATGTCTTATTTTTGTTATTTTAAATGCGTTTTCATGTTTCTATGTACAGACGAAATGTTTGCAAATAGGAATAACGTACTCAAATACTGCATATTTAATATGTAAATAGTATGTCTATGTAATTTATTACATAACTAACAATCAGAACTCTGCTGGCAGAATACAAGGTGCCCCATAAATGCGATGATCTCATGTAAGTATGGTAGTTAGATGTTAATTGTAAGTACCATGTATGTGATAGGCTCACTGGATTAAGTTCATCAAAAGATTGTTTGGTAAGCTTAACCCTGTTTACAACCAAGAACATAAAAATTGGCAAGTTGTGATTTACTGATTGTGAGATGAACGGCAAGAATAAATAGTTTCACAAACAGGATTCTATCCACTAATGCATTGTACCTATTTCATCTTTTGCATAAAATTACTACTATTAACAATTTTGTTCGTAGTACGAGTAGAACAGGATTACTACTCTTTGCGATGAAACAAATAGGCTTTTCCAAACCGTTGCGTTGCGTTAACTTGGCTTTGGCTTCGTTCGAAAAAGTGCAATCTTTATTATTTAACGTATATTTATTGCCAAGGAACAAGTATGTAACTAAGTTGTATGATATGTTTTGTTTTGGGAGCTTTAAGGCAAGGAACGTTTATTGGAATGTCTATAGGCTTGCAGCCTTGCTTACCCTCCTACTCAATTTCAATATTCCATAACTGTACTCATGGTTTTGACTGTGACATAGATTCTTAAAGTTTTGTACAGGTTTTGACTTTGTATCTTATATTTAAATGTACCGTAGCCATACAAGGTGCAATGCAAAACAACACGGATAATAATATAATACATAAGGTACATAAAGATACAATACGCCATACATACGCGTATGGATGACGTGTTACATGATTCATAATATAGAAAATAACTTCATCCTGCTTTGTATCTGTCTGTAATCTGTACGGCTACTATTTTACAACTTAACTAAGATCTGCTAACAGCTTATATAAACAAGTGCGTACTTAAATATAGTTTCTTTTAACGATTCTATTTTGTATAATGTATATGAATAACAGTTTCTCTTGTAGATCAAGGAGCTGCACAGTGTAAACAAAGTAAACATTATATTAGCGGAGCACTAGAGCATAAATGGAATTGGTGATTGGCCTGATTGTGATTAGTAACGATAACAAAAGAAGTGAAATGATATTACGTATGTATCTGGATCCTTGAATTAATTTTTGTTACTGAGAATACCGGCATGGAAAATGTGTAACTCATGCCAGACCTGCAGAAGAGGTCAAGCTATTTAAACTAAATACATACTTAAAGGTTGAGTTACATTTCCATTTTGGTAGCACATAATTAGTGTCTATTCCATTTGTAAAACAATTTTCATCTTTCAAAGGAATTCCTTTAGTAATGGGAATGGATATGGTATGAATGTGCGTTGTCTTCTAGAAAGTGAAACAGTAAAAGTCCATTCGTGGGCACTTAGCACTTAAGTTAAGTATGTTTAGGTCGTCATTACGTTTTTGTGGACCTCTAAAAAAATTGAAGTTTGTATTATCTATCACACAAATAGTATCTGTGTTGAAGGTTTAATTACCTTACCATAAAATAATATACTAGTATTTCTATGTTTTGACAATTATAAATAAGTTTAATCGGACTATATTTTGTATCCACAGGGCAAAATTAATAATATGAGATATTATACATGCTTAGTTTTAAATAATCCTGAATTCGTAGTAGTAGAAGGCATAATAATTAATCTCCATTCATTGTAAAATGTTATAAAACTTTTTTTCTTGGAAGATTAGGCAATAACAACCTCATAACAATGTAAACGTGAGAGTGGGAATTCACGGTTGCAATTCATTTTGATTTTTAGAAGTAGGTAGAGTCATTACATGACATACTTATATGTATGAAGAAGCGACTTTTTATTATTCAAGGCTTGACAATTGGGAAACCAGGTAAATTAGTATAATGTTATTGCTTAGATTGTATGCAAATTGGAAGCTAGAGCGAGAGCAAACTATCTCTATTAGTGTAGGCTTGCGTTATTTACAACAAATTACGTACTTAAACAAAAGGGAATTGATAAACTCATGGAATATACAACTTAAATGCCTTCTTATGGTATTAGGGCGAAGGAGTATGATATGGTATGCATATCAGATACTTTTCCTAGATGCAAAAAATAGTACAATTACTAACAATAAGTACAGATTCATTTTTCTATAGAGCAAATGGTTTCTGTGGTCAGATTTGGAATTTGGACTCCTGATTAATCCACTATGAAAATAATGTAGAAAAAAAAATCACAGACAATCAGAGAAATAGATTGGAATATCGTGTTAGATACAATTTAATGTTCTGTTTTAATGAATGATACGCAATATATTCCATTTAGGTGTGGTGAACATTGATTTTTAAGGCTCATTGTTTCTGCATTATGGTATCAAGCCAATGATAGTGAAACACCGCAATATTGCTCAATGATGGTTGCTGGAAAGGAAAAAATATTGTTTTCTTGGTTGGGCGAAACGTGAGCTAATTTATTTTTGCGGAAAATGTAGTTAGTTTTTTTCTTCACTGGATGTATTTCGCCTTCTTAAAGAAAAGACAAGCAACTTAGAAAACGCCAAGTTTGGTTTGCTCACGAGAAGTTACAGGAAGGGTAATAGTAATGATAGCTTGTCAAAGGAGAATGAAAACTCCAGGAAAGGGAGAATGCTTGTTTCATATAGATAATTCGTAAGATCATGGTATGCGTTTTGTTTACCTATGTTCTCTAGGGTTTGGTGTTGTTCTATATAAACTATACGCAATTTTACTATGCCACAGTGATAATAATAATGAGCCTGGTTCTAGGAAGCCTTTCATTTGTGGAAGTATGACTGGACTGCAAATAATGTGAATTTCCTTTGAAGTGTGTAATGGCAGGACAAAATGGCCACAATTTAGGAGATGTACAGTAAATGGAGAATGGAACCCACACACAGTGTGTGTTTCATGGGCACAAAAAATTGACTACAGTATTTGGGAGGAAAGGAACTGATTTTCCTGTCTTTTATTTCATTCTTGTGCGTAACTCACCTGAAGTTGAGCTCAGGTTAACTGACCAATAAAATATAATGCAAACGTTAATGTGTACATAAGTAAGTTCACAGTATTTCTATTATGTACGTACATGTGTACTGGCTACTGACGTAGGATCTTAAAGTAAAGTGTTTGAATAGTCAAGACAGGTACACCGCCATGCCAGTGCACTTCACTAAGGCACACAGAAAACACAATTTCTTCTTCTATCTCTATAGTTATCTAAATATGCTCATTAAATATTAAATATTTAGCTGCTACTACACACATATTGTAAACTTCGAAATCTTTGGGATACCTAAAGCTATCCAATCCCCTTTGAAGAATAACTGGAATCTTAATTCTTGGAGAAAACGCTTATTTACGAACTTGGAGAATCGAATCATTGTCATATTATGTGAATTGCTTAGTTCTTACTACTTACTCTACCGGTCTATTGTCTTACGTGTTGTTAGCTTTCAAGTTTCTGTCGTGTCCTTCAAATTCACATCTTTTGCTTCATGTCTTGCCTTTATTACCTTTTTCGCGAAAAGAAAAAGTGCGACGTAAGCAAAAAAGAAGAATACACAAGTACACATAACTTGACGGATATTTCCTCAGGTGACAGTCATGCATACAAAAAAGACTTCTCTTCGTCATTTAAAAGTTTTAACACAAGGAACATGAATATCCATTTACAATTCTTGTTTTCCTCTTTTTTGTCAGAGCGTTTGCTTTACGATCTTTACTTGTAAGATATTTAAGTAATAGAAAATAGTAGACTTAGAAAATCCAACAGATGCTCATCCGGTCAGACAAGCCAAATCCAATGCAATCCAATCCAAGCCACACAGTTGAAGAAAAGGTAGCTAGGCCACTAATGGCATATTTCCAGAGCGTAAAGTAAATTGGGCTATGTACTTAACGTACATTTCATGCTATCCGCATTTTTCAGATCTATCTTACAGACAGTAACTACAAGAAGGTAGTAGAAGACGATATCTTTGTGGCAGTCATATATTTATATGACTTTCTGTATATAACTGCACATACTTCTATCTATTTGCATGGCTGACTCTCCTTCAGTTACATTCTTTGCGATAACGTTCCTTCCTTAAACACTACTAACTAAGTATAAGTATTTCAGTATTTGTAACCAGTGTACATCATTTTATCAATTTTCTATTTGTGCTTACCTAAAAGGAATACAAGTCTCAATTCAACTAAGCACGCACTTAACTTAACATTAGTACTTAATATGGAGCATACAGTTTTAAAGTGTTGAAAACATACTAACCATCACCACAATGAATGAATGCAGTCTTAAAGATTTCTTAAACAGAAACACACACGTCATACATACAAGGATATGATATGGTAGCTACATCCTAGTAAGATTTATACATATATCTACAATCTACACCTACGTAAAGCAGTCTAACTAATGTGTATTTGTAATCCTATAAATAAGAGTAGTGTTTCAGGTGCATTTGGCAAGGTCTAGTAAACTTAGTAAACCTGAGGCTATTTGCTATTATTACTGTTTATATAGTGATTGATGAATGATTGCACAATGAAATGTTAATGTCTGTAGGAGGGTTTATAACTTTGTTTGAAAGTAGTACTTTATAATTAAGCACATCACATCACTGTCTGCAATGCAACGCTAAGAGCAAACTTATTAGGTAGCTTACTGACTGTGTACATTACTTAACAGAATTTATGTGTTCTATATTGTTATGATATGGATTTATTAAGTACTATTTTGGCACATTTAGTTTAATATTTACTTTTCCTGAATCGTCTTCTAGTCTTCTTGTACTTATAAAGCTTACGTTTCACACATATGGTAAAGTTTGTGCATTACGTTAGACAGTACAGAACAGAAATGCTTAAAAATGTAATTCTCCTTGTAAACGAGTATGTTATATAGAATTATGCAGTACTGTAATAGGAAAGTAAATGCTAAAATGAATTTTAACATTCAAGAGACGATTTATTCTTCCTGGAGATGATTTACCTTCAATGTGGTAAGGTATGCATATACCTATGTATATTATTATTGGTAATGTCTTTAGCTTTTAGTTCTGCTGTCACCTAATTTGAAATAAAGAAATGTGTAAAGAAAGCGTTCTTTGCTTTTCAGATCGGAACGATTTTTGCAAGCCGGCTTAATAAATGCTTTAAGGCTTATAAAGTGGGGTTTAAGTGTGGCTTATGGATTCTGTGAATGAAGATTCACAATGGCAAGGAAATTAATTCATGCAGGTGCAGTGGCATAAAAAATAAAATAAAATTCAAATATAGTTAAGTGCACTGCAAAACTGTACTTAAGTATTTAAATATGCTTATAAACGGTATACTAATTTAAGGTGCATTCATTTTCATGTTGCCATTTGTTTAGATTTAGATATACATAGTAGTGTATTTACCTAGAAACAATTGCTCTAACTATTTGTATCACTGATTCACTTGCTTAAAATTAGATTAAGTAGATGCAATTATATTCAGTTTAATTATTCTTCTGGAAAAGTCATTTGATTTTAATCCTGTCTGTTCATTCGTGCATAGTTTTAAGAAAGTTGTTTTAGTAACTACCTTGTTTGTCTTTAAAAATTCTGGGTATATGCAAATTAGTTTGTAAAAATCATAATTACCTACAACAATTAGAACATGAAAAGAAACTGCAAACAATTAAAATTAATTTGATAATGGGATATTTAAGGAGATAAGAAATCGTGATAATGTAGTTCATCGGCTTAGAAGAGTGAATGGAAACTACATCTATTTACTTAGCATTGTTTGCATGCAATGTAAAATGTAATGACGGTAGTATTTACAATACTTCTATGTTTTACATTATTTGGACGAGATGAGATGAGATCATGTGTATAATATTTATTTTTTGTCCGAGCAGGAGAACATCATCATCTTGAATCTTGAATGTTAATGTTGAGGCAAGGTACTTTGAGTTGAGTGACTTCAACCGTCCTACGCATCAAGCATTATTATTATTACTTCTATTTAATGTCTCTGTTTCTATATATCTTATATTTGCATTGCACGCATTATATTATCATTAATGTAAATCAAGTAACGTATAAGACATTATGTACTAACGATTAAAGAATAGACATTAAATTATGGCATATGGTACAATACAACTTACTACAAGACATTCATTTAGCAAAAGTCAGAACCAGAAGTGGTCTGTTGTGTGTGGTGTGGTAATAATAATATATTTCAGTGAAAGACACACAACTTAACAATGTTGGTTTGGTCTTAAATCCTTAAGGTGAATGTGAATTCGGTGGCAATGAACAGGAGAAGTGGATGGTTGCTAAAGATGGGTGTGTTGCAGTTTAGTCGTGACAATTGGCAAAGTAGATAGGAGATACTATAATATTATGATAATGTAAATGTCATGATGTCATGAGGAATCACGTACTTTTATTTGTATTCGCTGCCTATGCTATTCTATGTACACAATATCTACAGTATATCGTACTTTAACCAGACCAGGAACAATTTTGTGGCTGGATTGGATTGGATTGAATTCAGAGAACCATGCATACATACGTATAGTACATAGCATTGTTACTTAGGTAGATGTTAATCTGCATGGCAGTGTATATAGTACATTGCCTTCTGTGTTTGCTGATTTTGCATGTATAAATTTTTGCAAAGCTAAAGGTACATAAATATGTATATACGAAGTAAAAATAAAATTTCAGGGTATAGTTATAGATAGTCATCCACTTTCTTACTTTGCTGCTACAATATAAGTATAAATACCCGTCATGACATTGTCGACAAACCCTTTTGACGTTTTTGCCATTTTCGTTTCATAACTGTATGCAATTGTGCACATGCACGTCGTAACTAGTTAAATTGCTTTACAATAAGCAGTGCAAAGCACCCTTAAAAACTTTCGAGAATTTGTGTATTGTAAGAATAGTGTAAGTGTAAGTGTTATATTATATCCTGAAGATCCTATCTAAAGCTATGTAGGTATTAGGTGTCACATCACATCGCAGGGATACACATAGGCACATCGATTGCATGATCACATTATAGTAGAACGGAGAGGACAAATGACATTAATTTATAGTTAGCACAGTCCACGCCCATTCCGTTCCGTAAACCTTTTTTCTGTAAATGGGAAATTGTAAATGGTAACGACTGTGCAAAATCTGTTTATGTTATCGTGCGCTGTTCCATGGAATATATGCATTTTAGCTTAAGAACCTAAGAGTTAAGACTAATGGTAAATGCAAAGTACACTGCACTGTAGACTGCGAGTGTCATTCATGTCTAAGTATATAAGGTATGCAAAACATCAAAATTTCTGGAGTACAATGACCACATAAGGTCTCAGACTGTCGGAAAGAAAGAGGAAATATCTTCTTTATTATGTCAAAATGTGTTTTTTCTCATATCTCAGATTGCTTCCTACCTACTACCTACACTTCTTCTAGCTAGCCCATTACGTCTACTTACAGTCAGACTGGTTTTATGTAAAAGGCTTCTTTGTAAATATTAATGGCAGACAATTGAGATAAGCTTAATCCATTTCCATATCCAATCGGTGTTGCTGTGTTGTGTAGTTGCTATTACATTACAACTACAGATATGCTTATACAACTTATAATACTTATGTATTATATCTGTATGTATGTATATTAGAAATCTTATTATCATTGAAACTATGTACAACTACGTATAAAACTGCAGTAAGTATAGGAACATTTTTATTACCTATATTTTAATGTACCTATACTAATACTTAAACCCTAGGTTTAAGTTCTAAAGTATAGTTGTGCATGTTGCAGTGATACATATTATGCTGTAGAGGGACATTATATATTAGGTATGCTCTTTTGATTGTAAATTGTAAGTGACTGACAGAAGGCACGCCTGACCCGGCCACGCGTGTAACAACCAACTGTTCCGTTCTTAAAAGATATCAATAAATGCAAAATAAAGTCACGTCCGGTTTGTTTCTCTCTCTGTCTCTCTATTCTATCATCTACAGACAATATATAGACAATCATTGCATGGGGTTTTTGCTGTAATCAAACAATTTTTTGCGACATTTTACTGTGCATAGCAAATACAGCTACTTTTTAACGATTTACTTATCAACTATTTCAATTATCTGTATTAAGGTCCTACGCACGGAAAATTGTACGATTTAGTTGCAAATTGCTACAGTTATATCATGTTACTCAATAACATTACTTTTAAATTTCAAAGATGCTTTCATATTTTTTGAGTCAAGTTTAGTGTTCGATGTTTAATAAGCGGTACCCGCTGCTGCTGGTCCAGTTTCATTTCAGGCAAAGCCGAGTTTAAGGCATCAAACAGATCATTTTATATTACGGTGATGTAATATTTTCCAATTCAATGAGATTCTTGGTATTTTTCTTATTCAGTAGGCCATGTAGACATAGCTTCTAGCTAGACGTGTAAATCAAAAATTGTTTTTCCGCAATTGAGCAAAAAATGGCACGGCAAATGCAATTCTGCGCACTTATAGGCATACATTCTTCTCAAATGCTTATTTTACACTTTTATATCGTGAGTTTAAGCTTAAATTGCTTCACCTTGTAATAGTTGATGCTATTTTCCTTAACCACCTACATTTAGGATTCACAATAGAGAACCTTGAGATATTCTCTTCAACTTTTTAGACGCTCTTCATTTCAGTGACATGACAGCTATCACAAAATCAACATCTACATCACGTAGAAATCACTCAAAACAATCTACGACACAATATTTCATAATCTGCCATTTATGTTGATTGCATGGAACACAATTGATTTGTTTATGTTGTGAGTTGATATCGTGAATACTTTACTTAATGTAGGCACTGAAACTTTCATAATACATAATCATAGCTTTAATTGGAATCAAATGATAATAAATTCTCTAATTTGTAGTATTTATTGCATGAATAAGTTTCTACTGCAATTTCTCTCGCTACTGATTGCCAGTAATGCAAATCAATGATTTTTTTGCTGGTAATGTGCTAGGGAGAGTGCACAAATACAGAAATAGTAATTTTGTTCATTATTGTGATTGTGATTTAATTAACTTTTATTTATTGCTTCACTATTCACATTTTAACGTCTTGTATACTAGAAAAGTATTCCATTAATTTATCAATAAAATACTATATGACAGATTATGAAATGTATTTATTTTTGCAAAGATTACTACCTGAGTATATAATATGCACATTTGAGATATGTAATTTCATTATTCGTAAATTTTTGTAAGTAGATAGCAATTCGTGAATAATCGCCATAAAATGTTTTAGTGCATAATATCTATAGACCAGGCTTTTTATGACTGATAACTTCCTGAGAGGATTTATTCAGTAA
The DNA here is from genome assembly GCA_034694165.1 of Tomocerus mixtus. NCBI lineage: Eukaryota > Metazoa > Arthropoda > Collembola > Entomobryomorpha > Tomoceridae > Tomocerus > Tomocerus mixtus. The sequence goes on from JAQFYC010003868.1 coordinate 11,328, forward strand.
ACCATTTTACAATTTAGCTTTAAAAATAGCTAACCAAAATGATTTCGCACATTTGATGAACACATAAATACAGATAGTAGTATTTGTATATACAAGTATATCTACTATAATATTAAGACCCTTGTTCAATATGTATAATTGCATTTTCTGGCAAAGCAAACCTTCACACTTGGTTTTTGAAGAGGAATCTTTGTCATCTAATTGAATTCATTCGACTTTTCAATAACAAATCCTTTGACAAATATTTTATTTTCACTCTTCCCGTCATTCACTTTGAAAAACAACTAATTTATCACGTAGCATACCTTTACATACTAGTAATTCTTATATAAATCATCGTTTTCAGTAAGGAAAAGGAATCAAGACGTACACAAGATAATGCCAAGTCGCTGCGACATGTATGCTTAACTTTCACAATAATGTGCTCGTTTTATTCGTATTTTTTAACTTTGAATTTACAAACGAAATTTTTATTTGGATTCCTTTTCTTTGCTTCCGCACATACAACACAACCTACGACCATACATACATACAACCTACTCTAGACAAACAGAAAATAAATATCTTGCTACATTATGATATTATGTTTATCAAGTTTAATAGAAGTCTGTGATAACATGGAATTTCTCTTGAAACAAAATGTTAGAGAGCTGTGTTGACAATATGGAACAGAATAAGTATACCTGTGCTGTGTGGATGCATTTTGTGATAATCTGTATAAAAAATATAAACTTATTCAATTTCAAGTACACTACACAGCACTCTATTCAAATGCTGAATGTTGACCTACATTTCGAAAATAATACAAAGTAGCTTGTACACATGCATCTTCACGCTGACGCTTACTTTAGATAAGATAAGTAGTAGTCAACTGGGGCTATTATGTATGCACTGTATTGTATTGTAATATGCATACCTAAATACCTAAGTATAGGTGCAGTAAACTCTAAAAAGAGCAAAACACTTGTCGCCTGAATATTAGACTTACTTACCTCTCCTCAAAATCTTTTCTATAGCTACTTTATTCTGAAGAAGTGTGCTGAAAAGTATGTGTACTTTCATTTTCATAATAAAAGTACATTAATGTTATCAGTAAATTGAACTCTCGTGAATAAAGGTATCTATACGTAGTTAATCATTTCTGTTACTAATGCATAGCTAACACCATTGCCAATGGATCTTGTATTACTAAGTAAGGGTTAGTTTTGATTTTTGCTGTAAAAAGGGAAATAATTTTGGAGTTGGTTTGTGGATTAGCTAATATTTCAATAATTAATTTTAAACCTCTGAAATAATTTTTATGGAAAAATTATTTTTGTTCCTCATTAACTTAGCAGGTCTGTTTGGTTTATTTGCATGCATATGGTTGCCTTTAGTGTGGGGAAGTAGCGAAATATCGATATATTTAGTCCGAGAACAGGATATTATATTACGTGTATGTATAATGCTATTGCTGTAGCAGATCTCATGTATGTACATACTTTAATTGGGAAATTGGGGAATTCCTTTCCATTTCATTGTGAACAAGGATTTGACCGCAAGGATTAAGAAATCTTGAGGCTCACTTCTCCTGCTGACTCATAATCTGCTTCCTTTGTGCATAACGAAGTAGGTGCTTTTAGTACTATGCATATATGCTCGTTATACTTATTCATTTTTATTATATCAGTCATAAATGTAGTTATAATAATAACGTCAAGTTAACAAGCGTAGGTAACTAACTATGTAGCATAAATTACGGTATGTTCCATTCATCCATTCAAATGAATTAATCAGCATGATACTACGTACATTGTCCTGTAAGTAACATTGGATATTCTACTTACATCCTTAATATCTTTTGTCAAGGCAAAGCCTCTCAAGATACAGAATACAGAAATGCTTCTAGGAACTAGTCTACTACTTATATGGAAGCCTGCTAATCTGACTACTGTAACACATTGTCCTATTTATTTAAGTACCTACACTTTTATTTATGTATATTACTAGTTCAACAAGATGGCCTGCTCTACTGTACAGTACAATACACCTTTAAGACACTAAATCAGGCTTATTACCATATTGACCCTGTAATGGATTATCATGTAATAAATGAACTTATTGCTTCTAATCCAACTTTAATTACAAATTACAATATTAATATAAAAGCATTTTCAAAGAATTTTTGTATAATCTCTAAGGCTAAGATGATAACTTTGCCTAATATGTTATCACTACTAACAATTTCACTTTTCAAATTTTACTCTACATGCAAAATCGTATTCGTTTCATGAGTATGTGACAATCTTAGCACGAAATACTTAACTGATGTAAGAAACCTGTTAGAAAACACATTTAATATCACACGTATTTAAGGCACTGAGATTTTATTGCGTGCTTTTTTAAGATCGTTTATTTCTATATGATGTTTGCGCGTTAGGTGTGTAAAGTCAGAACGCATGAATAAAATCTAACCGGATGTACTTATAAGTCAACACAGGATCCTTTTAATATTGTTTTACATACATGCTACATGCAATGAATACATCATACGTTCTGTCCTAAGCACTTAATACCATAATATTGTTTGCCACTAGCGAAAATCAAAAATACTTTTACTATTAAAGGATTGATGTGATGTGTCTCGCTTTATACCAGTTTTGAAATACTTTTTCTGGTTACTATGTTAAGAGGGCAAAGTACAAGTAGGTATATAAATAGGTACATAGATACACGGCTGAAGAAAATAGTGAAAAATAATATTTATTCTCATAAAACGTAACTCAAGTATGTAAATAGTAGTAAAATAAATGACAAAAGGAAGGAAATAGATTTTTCCTATGTACACCTACTTTGTTGCACTTTTATTTTTGTTATAGGCAATTGTTACTTTCATGTAGTGCATAAGGATCTATTAAATACTGCATTCAATTCAGTGAAACAAGTTTGTATTTTTTGCAGAATTTTACCTGTTCTTGTTATACTTATGTGTTTAATAAATAAGTTTATAAGTCGCATGCTCTTCTGCAAAGAACCAACAATGCAATGGTTTCTTCCTTTCCTCCTTCGTAGAAGTGTATCGCTCTTATTTTTCTTTAAGCATGTTTCTGTCTGTCTGGTCTTTATATAGTACTTTAAGTGTAGCTATAAACTACAAGACTCAATATGAAAATGAATTATACGGAACAAGTAAAGGAATGTAATTAAAAGCGAACAAAAATGCAAGAAAAAATTGTCAATTAATTATAATATTAACTATATGAATGGCTCTATTTGTATATTGCTTCCTTAGTTAACGTCAACATTGCCTTGTAAACCACAAGAAAGACGCACATAAATCAGATGCTCTTTAAAGGCATGAGCCAAGAGTCAATCGTGTGTAGATACATTATAATAAATATCTCTCTGACTTACAAAACTAAAATCCTCCGGTTCAATTTAATCTTGATGCTCCATTGTTTTTAGAACATTAATATTTATAACTAATTATTTTCACTATTTTTTAGTAGTAATAAAGTAGGTATTGTTTACATAAGTAAGTAAATACAACACTTAAGGAAGTCCACCAACAATAACGGAATTAAATGTTACGTAGGTATATTTGTGATAATATTATTATATTATGGTAGTATTGTATTGTTCGCAAATCTGACCTAAAGCCAAGCTTTTTCCACTAGAAGACAACTCATGCTAATTTTAGAAAATATCAACAATGTTATTTTGTTTAACTGTGTGCTGTATGCATTTGTTGTAAGCTACTTCTTCAATCTCCAATCCATTATGTAATTACTAGAAAATATTGTTTCCTCGAACAATGTTTTAGCAAATCTAAACTTGATGACTCATATCATGACACGCTGACAGTAATCATATACTTTCCAACATTTGTAATCGATTTATATTTTTAGCCCAACAGGTGCAAACAAATGGCCAGGTTGTATAAAATTTGCACAATTAGATATTATTAGGTAACAAAAAACATAAGTGTAGGTTGTGTATTCTGTTAGTCAGCACCTGCCATAGTAGAAAGTAAAAGGTGATCTGCAGTTTGCATATTAAGCTTAAAAGAGACAAATAATAAACAAAAAGTAGTGTAGGTAGGTATCCATTTAATGTACAAAAACAGCAAACAATTCAAATTGATAATTTCCCATTTTATGCAGATCCCACATCTACGACTACGACATCCACAGATGAACAATTTTGCAAGCTCTCTCTTATTTTAAGCCGTATTATTACTTATCGCTAAGTAAGATTAGCAACTTTAATCGCAAAGTATTTTTATAATATATTTATAGTATGATACTGTACCTTTATGAGACGACCTGTCTCGATCACGTATTTAGGTATAATGGACAATCTACTATAAGCGTCTTAAACTTATCTGTAAATTGCTTTGCATTGTAATCTTTAGGAATATCTCAATTGTGATGCTTCTTCAAGGTAAAACCCAGCCTAATTTTATTGTCGTGTTATAGTAAACGGAGCCTGCAGACAGATAGATGCAAAATAATATTTAACTTCAGTCTTTTTACTTGTCGCTCACTTTGTGTTTCGTGTTGAAATCTTGTTGACCTTGCCCAAGTGGCGTCGCTCGGATTGGATCATTTCACTGGACTGTATAATAAACTAATGGCAAACTAAACGAAAGGGACTTGCGATTTTCCCCACCTATTGAGATGAAATAACTTTGATAGTATTTTGTCTACACTTGCAAAATATATAACTCACAAATCCTTTTGGACATTCAAACTACGGGTTGTTAGACTACAAATTTTATGTGTAATATAAAGAATAACAGGATGTCTTTATCTAAAGACGGTAATATTTCTAAAGGTTTCTCTAATCTACTTAAAATTTTTATCTCTTTTTATCAATTCAAGTTTTAAGCTTAGTGGCTAATCCATTGGAAGTCACTATACTGTATTCTGTATTGGCAAGATTAAGGTTGAACTTGTTTATCAGGATACTTTTGTACATACGATATTTTGCTGTTAGTTTGGATCATATAGTTTGGTTCAAAGAAAATTACGATTGCGAACTAGCAATAGAAATATCAAATCTAGATGTCAATCAAGGGTTAATAAAAATTCAGTTATAGCTGTATTATGCGCTATGGCTGGTATTTTTTATTATATTAGATTTATAAGAGTATTCAATTTGCATCACGGTTTTAAGTTAATGTAGGTATTAGTTAGGAACCTCCCTTAGTGCTAGACATGCCCTGAGTAATTCTAAATATATTTATATTAGACGAATAATCCTTCTGTCTCATACAAAAAATAATGCACAATCATTGTTACAGAATTGGGAATGAAGACTATAAGTGGTCGATTTGGTTTTCATAGTCCTTCATAGAAATTAGAGTCAAAATAAGAGAGGTTCTCTTACTCTAATTTACATTAAACTGGTAACAGTGATATTAATTATGAAATGAGTGTAAATGATCTGGATCTTATTCAAATTATCTATTAAGGACATTATAATTACAGATTACAGGTATTCCTGTTAGATTTTTATAGATATCGAGCACACTACTTACTTATTTGAGCATTATCAGTTGGAAGAAAAGTGGACACTATTGCTGTTTCCTGGTCAGCAAATTAAGTTAAGTTCCAACAGTTTGTGTAGGTCGATAATTACAGTAAAGAGTATATAGCCCAAGAGTCCACTTTACCAGATTTAGCAATGAAGGTCATTCTTCATATCTGTTTCATATTAATTTCTCCATTTTGCAAAAATACAAGATGTGAGAAAAATAGTTCGGTACATACGGTAACTGCTGGTATTTTGCAATTGATCATAAATACATACTGTTTGTCTGACTACATATTTGACTTTGTCTGACATGTCATGGTCATGATCCCTGGAGTAGCCATTTAACCTGAAAGCTATATAGTCAGATAGTCAGATCCCACACAATATTCAACATAAACATAGCATGCAACTAAGTTAAAGACTTTATCCACTTAATGACACTTGCACATAATTTGTTGTTGAATAACTATTACTCAGTCAGACAATTGCCTACATTACATACTAAAATCTACAACCAATATATCGCCAAACAAGTGCTAATTCTAAGGTAAACGTATTCTGATTACTTGACATGAGCATGAACCTATCTATAGTGAATGCAGTTTTTTGCAAACATTATATGCAAATTTAAACTGCAACCCACTTATCCTTTCCTCCTACATTAAACTCTAAATCAAAGTTGTCTACTACTCCTTATTCCTTTGATACATTTAGGCGAGAGACGCCTTTCCACAATAAATACAAAACATAATCAACATAAATTAGCCATAACACTTATATTATATATCGCACATACATAATGCACTGCATTACACACCTTAATTCAGATTTTATAGTGCAATGGTACAGGAAAATGCCAAGGTAGATCAATTTTGCAAAGGTTGATGTTATTTATATGGAGTCCTGCTGATCTGGCCATTCATGCGGCACGAAAGCATTCACAAAACTACACACACAATCTTTCCTTACAATAATCTATATTTGTGTGTTGTGTTTGTTGTGGTTAGCTTTGACATGGATTGGATTTGGTCCATTTTCTTTTTCTCACCCGATAGTGTAACGAATATGGGAAAAGAATCAAACATAGTACATGCAATCATAAGCAACCAAAATTAATGAAAAAGAAAAGATTCTTCTCTGGGTCTCTAGAGCAGTGATTTGTTTTCAACTACATTTAGATTTAGAATAGTTAAGTAGGTACCAACCACCTACCTAAGTATTTACAAGATCTTCTATGCACAACAACAACAGAAAGACAATAACAGTTGTAAGCATTAGAACTTTGTTCTGCATTCTGCGCCAGTATACATAACATACACTATAAAATATATGTTTGTAGAATTACCTGTACTTACAGACTTGGATTAAGATCTTAAAAAAGTATACCTATATAACTAGGGATGAGCCATTTCCCTTGTTACTTATACAATGCACAATATAACGTTACAATGCAATGCAGCAAAGCAATGCAAAGGTATTTCTTCTCATATTGTTTGTTGTTAACCAACTAACCAACATTCTGCACTGAGAAGTAAAGATTCAGTGTTTTAGTATGTACTTAAGTGGAATGTAAGGCATCATGCATCAACACACTCCTATTCTTTAACTTTAGCATTACATTTCTTTCTTTCTGCAGTTCAGACACAAATACAAATTCATACAATGTGGTTGTGGTACTATATGTACTGTACTTCTTACACACACATATGCAAACCCAACATAACTAATACTACATAGTAAACGTTGTATATGTACTTAGATGAGTGCTATTTCATTTTTGCTTGCAAGTATAGTGCTAAGAAGATGCAATTCCACAAGAATTCTTCTTGTAAAGCAACTTTTAAGTCTTGAAGGAAGTCATCCATGAATTCTAAACTCATAATCCTGCCCAGGTAGTTGCAATGGATTATGTTACGTATAAACTATAAACTAAACCTAGATTAAGCATCATTTATTTATATTTTACAGTAATAACTTACTTATTTACCAACAAGGAAATATTTATAGTACAATTGCAATGCAACACAAATACCGCTGGTAAAAATAAAAGTTTGATTATGCTTCAGCATGATAATATGTAGTAAGATGGTTTGTTAGCTAACAAACATAAGGCAGTGCAAATGAGCCTTGCCATGTATTTGTTGTTTACTAATTAATTAAATAAATAGCCCAAGTTTAATGAGTTTGAAGCAAAGGGAGGATTAAGATGAAGAAATAAAACTTGTCTTTCAAAGTAAAATGAGGAGGTATAAAAAAACTGCCAAGCCACTGTATACAGCCCGCCCGAGTGAGTATATTGCTGCATAATTACGACAAATATCCTTATAA
>JAQFYC010003869.1:0-19171 GCA_034694165.1 Tomocerus mixtus
TTGTTCCAGTAGAAATGTTAGGCGCATCAACAAAAATGTCTACTGCAATAGAGGACGTGAATTAAGTGAGTTTCGTATTTTTATTCAACCTGCAGACGATCTCTCAAGAGGAAATCAAAATGACTGTGAGCTATTTATTCAAGACTATTATGGAATCCCGACTGAAAACTTTAGACGCAGCTTTATGGTAAAATATGAAATCAGTAACTGGAATAATTATTGATGCAATAAGTTCACATAGTAAATGTATGATGTATGTATATTTATTCCTAGCCCGGCGACCGCAATCAAATGAGCATGGAATTTCTTCAAAAGGTGTATTTACAATAATCTTGTTAACTGTATATTCTTCATTATATTCCTATTAAATCCAATTCATACGCTTTAGATTTCTAATATACTGGTATATATTTGGTGGTTAGGCAAATTCTGCTGTCACTCAATGGAAAGTGCCCTGTGGAAAATGTGGTTATTCTTATCGGCTTGGGGCCCTTCGTTTCATACAAGCATCCAATTGGAAAAACACTCGGAAACGAAGAAATAGAAGACATTGATATTATTTCATTTTAACTTCTTTGAAGAGATTAGAGCTTCAAATAAACATAGCTTGTATGGTTTTAGGTAATTGTGAAAAAAAATCCTATATTCGCATTATAATTAAAAGTGGAAACGCAATTTTGAATTCATTGAATTTATTAGAATGCAAAGGTGATTTTAAGCATTTTTACTATTATGGATAAATTAGAAGGTATGTACTATATCTACGGTAGCTGGCGAAATAAGAATCTGATTTTTTTGGATATATCGAAAACTGTCACATTTTTTAATAAAATGCTACAACAGCAATATCACCTGGTAATAAACAATAGTTTTAACATTTTGGAATGTGCGATATCAAGATGATGTTAAAGTCTCTGGCATTTTAGAATACAAAATATTTGGAATGCACCACCTAGATATCAAAGAGCCTTCAATCAATTCAAAGCTCATTACCTACCTTAAATGTCCTTTCATGGCAAATAGTTACGAGTAATAAGGTCTGCGAAAATGGTATATTGTACTAGCTTATAAATATATATTTATCTGACACTGCTGACATTTGGTAGTTTCAAATTTGACAAGTCTTACGTCCAACAGTTTTCAATATCGCTTTATGTTATATTCCCATATCATTAGGTATGTGATAGCTGTCAAAATGTCATTGTCGTAGACTAATTTCAAGCAGTCTAATTATGTCCACATTAGGTACCTTTACAAACCCATAATTAATATGCTGAGTCTCATATGATTCTAGGACAGACCCTTAATTGTCATGGAAAAGACCGTTGACAGAAGAAACCGGAGGATAGAACGACCCTTTGTCTGCCATATAGTACGCATACTGAGTTTTATCCTTGCCAATATGCACAATTGAAGCACGGGTCTTTCCGTGCCCCGGTTTCTTCTGTCAACGGGCTTCTCTGTCCCACTGGATGTTCCGTGCCGTTACCGTCTCATAACTTATAAGTTGTAACTTGTAACTGTAGGAGAGGGAAGAAGGAAATGGAGACTATATTTTAAGTATATACTAGTATATTGTAGATTTCCCTTTTAGTAAATACTTAAAAATCCAAATATCGGAAATTGTATGTGCAATGTTTCACAATTATTGTTGTAATGTTCCTGCTTTGGAATTTCAAAATAGAGTATTATACAAAAAACTTCTTGCTCGCCAATTTACTAAGGAATTCCTGCTCACCATACATTTACTACATTAAAATTTGGATTTTACAGATGGTATTTCGGTACAGTGAAATTGAGTTGTGTATGTACATATGTATAAAAACTTTTGGCATTAATGATGGGCGTTGACGCTGAGTAAACGGGAGATGAAACAAGAGATAATTGGATGTTAAATTGTTGCACGCTGAGAAATATGGCAATTTTGTTTGTTCTTTTGTTGATAGGTAAATTGTGAGATTTTATGCTGAGAAAATTGGAAATTATTTCAGAGAAGTCCTAATTAAATTAATTAACGCTTCGTGTCATTTGTAATATTACATTTCGTAAACTCTATGTACAACATTTGGCATTAAATTTAATTTTACATTTGTCTAGGCCAAAATTTTCCAAAGTAAGCTTACACGCTAAGAGCGGATAATGCTAAATACTTAAAAAGTACCCAGGCTCATAAGCGTTCTAGGTATTTATGTTTTTACATCGTTAATTTCTGATAGTAGTTAGTGAAATATAAATACGGTGTCGTTCCAAGCGCAAATGGGCGTTAACGACAATTGTACAATCTTTCTTCTGTTAGGTATGCAAGTTAAAATAATTGACATTATTTAATAGTACTATTTACTTAAATAGTTCCAAAATTAAACAACTTACGCTCGCATTATTTAATAATTGGGCGTGCATAGTTAATTAACTTAACGAAGTAACAGAATATCTCCTCGAGGTTCTTATTTCCGAGATAATTTTGAGCCCCACATCTCTTATACTACCGTTCCGGGAAGAATGCTTTCTCCCAAACTGAGAAGGCTCCTTAAATTTGCTACTATTTTGTTCTACACATTGCGCTGTGGCCCTGTAAAGTGGATTGTAAAAAGAAATCGAGTTAGTTTAGAAAAATCGAAATATCACAATTTTCTATGCATTGTTAATTTTTGTTTGGTTGCTTGTTATGAATTTTTTCTTTTGTTTCGGATTTTGCAAGCGGCCATGGCCAAAGCGCAGTTGAGTGTTATAATTCAGTTAACATATAATTTTGTGAGCTACAGCATCCCGTTCTTGTTGCAAATTCAAACCTATCTTCATTCAGACAGCTTGATTCAATTCATGAATGCGTACTTAAGCTTTTATGAATCTTTTCAAGGTAAGCTATTTAAAAGAATTATAATCTAACTTAAATTATCACCTAAGGTGTGAGCCATAAAAATGTATTATTATTTAGCAAAACAAAACGATTTACTTGCTAAAATATATTTATTTTCGTAGCGAGGTACATGACATCGCATTGCCGGAAACAAAAATACGGTTGCGAGAGAGTTTTGCAAGTTTTCATCCTTCTTGCAACGATAATAGTTTTTCAGAATTTAATTATTATCACAAGAAAGCCAGACAAGCTCTATTACTTCACATCCCTCCTCACCAACCCAAAGTCGGCCTCAGTTTGGGAAAAAATTCTTCCTTTGCTTGCACATGTTTGGATTTGGCTGAGTCTATGGTCTAACTTTTATTTATACTGCTGTAATTTTTTTGGATATTCTTTTATCGGCACTTTCATCTTAAATGAAATGAGGTAAAAAATGATTTGCATTCAAGCTTTTTTCTTACTCTTCTATATTAAACCATGTTTAAGTTACCTCGGCTGGGTTTACTGCAGTTTTAAAAAAACTTGTTTGTCCTGAAGATATTTTTCTCAGAGAAAATTGATTTATGGGTTGTTTTCAAGATGCACATTTTTTAAATTATATATTGCAACTAAAAAATTTATAAATTGTCATATTTTAGGTTTAGCATACCTCCATAAATATTTCGGAGTATAAGACCTTCAGGCTGCACGTGTATTTTAATTTGTTTTTGTTGCAAGTCTGGTGAGGTAGACCTTACCAATTCCTGCTGCTATTAATATGATCGGCAATAGCAGAAAATAAACTAAAAAATATAAACATATTAAGATGCATAATAAATTATATTTTTTAAACTAGGGCAAACAAGAAGAGCGCAGCAACAAAAGCAATACTGAGATCATCCAGCATGTTTGTAAAAGAATATCGAAATTTGCAAATTCTTCAAACTTTTTACAACAATTGTTTTTCCCAATTCCTATTCCCTACTCATAAAGTTGCATGCATTTTGATAGCAGTGTGTGGAGTCTATGGAGCCATTAGAATTAATGGACCTCGTGCAATTCAAATGGCAGGAGCAGCTTTGCTCTCCTTATTATATTTGAGCTATATGTTCAAAAGGCAGGGGAAATACCACGATTATTCTCTTAGGGCTTTATCCACATGGAAAGGGACCAATAATAAATGGCTTCAGAAATATTTAAAATCTTGTAGATCAATTAGAGTTGAAATTGGATCATTTTACTCTGTAAAAAAGGCAACAGTCATAGCTATATGGGATATTGTGATTGATATTACCATTACAGTTTTGGTGGCATAAATCATTTGGGTAGATTTCTTGATCTTGTCACTAACTAGAACATTTGTTGGAAATATTTGTTGAACATTCTCACTGTCTTCACTACATTACCAATAGAGCTTAATTAAGTAAGATATAATTATATTTAATTTAAGAAATCACTAACTTTTTGCAAACGTGGGTTTAGGCTAAGAAATATATTGGAAAGTACAGTAGTATTCTCAACGTCATCAGCATAGAACAGGGATGGATTAATTATCGTAGTAAGTGCTAGTATCGTTGTTTAAATAAATCATTTTAAAGTAAAATATATCAAAAATCAGAAAGACAGGAAATCGAAGGCCCATTTACTTAACATTGAACTTTTGTAAAACAGTGTCGTAGAAAATATACCTACTTATATACCAGTACTGTACGTTACTACCTTATTTACATACGAATAGAACCTACTTAATTTATGCAGTGTATTACAAATATGCCCTATCAGCATTTCTTGGAAAATTTCTTGCCTAAATATTCGTAGAAATGTTAGTTAGTATAGTAATATTTAAATTAATGTTTACACTTTTTGTGCAAGGGTATTTGATGAAATAGGAAATGTATCTAAATGTTTTCCTAATGCGTATTATTAATAGAGGTCAAAATTCTATTAAAAAGGCCGTCAGTATTAACAGGCTTTAAATTATAGCCAAGCTATGCTGTTTAAAGTAGATTTAAAATTATGAGGTAAGAGCTAACATCAAACTATGTAATAGTACAATAGGTTGGCCATAATTTTTAAACTTGACAGTTTGCAAAATACAAGCTTAGTTTGGAGATTGCAAAATATTGTTTGCTATATATTCAAATTTCATGTAACCGGTCGGTATATTTGATAGTGTTGAATAATTAACTAATAAAACCTCATTTAATTTTCGTTTTCATTCGTTATCTGTCGTCTATTATTTATTACGTGCAGGATGACGTATACTGTTACTTAAACTTCATTTGTAATGGTCTAATGGTAAAAGTAAATTGTGTAGTGTGGTAAGTGCATAACCACATACAAATCTAATCTGTACATTGTAGGTTAATAGGAATTCATTACATGTAAGTTGAAATAAAGTTGAAAAGACATTATTGGTGTAGTGCGATCGTTATAGCGTAAACCGGCCTCTCCCTAAGCAAAATAAACTTAAAGTAACGTTCATATACAATTATTCAATGATTGATTGACATTCCAGAACAACGCTGACAGAATAATTGGGAGGAAAATGTTTTGGTTTGAGCGAATATAATTATAATTTCACTTCAGTTATACTTTTAGGTAATGTGTTATGGCACCTTACGTAAAAGACTTCTTAAAGAGTATACCTACCTATTGTCACAAATTACAAGTTTGTACATAGATGTGTGATATATTACGTATTCAGCAGAGTACTTAGAGTATAGTACATAGTACATAATACATACTGACGCATCTGATATCTTGAAGCATCACTTAAGAAAAGTCTGGATACTGAACTAGTAATACTACAAGCGCGTAAGGCGTGTATATTAAAATGATGACTTATATAGGTACATTGTTATTGTACTGCTTTTAGGTAAAACTTAGAAAAATACACAAACTCTTTTTTCATTAACTACAATGTACTGCCATTCCGGATATTATTTGCCATATTATGGAAACTTTAGCTCACGTAGGTTTTAGATGAATGCGTAAGCAGTCAGTTTGGCTAGAAAAATATTCATTTCAGTTTCATTTTCAAAAAATAAAAAAAATTCTACACGCTTTCCACATTTTTTCATTGTCTCTTAAAAAAGCGTGCAAGCGCATTGTTAAACTTTTAGTGGGTTCCTTTTCTAATTTTTCATCTGCTTTTTATTTATCTGACAAATTGTATCGTTTATTTCATTTTTCAAAATTTATATGCGCAGTTAGCTCGAAAAATGAAATAAAACAATGTCCACAAGTAAAAACTGGAGTATGACGTACGATTAATTCATTATGGACTCCGACCTTTGCCTTTACGTCAATGTTATATAAATCTGAAATAAAGCTCCAGGTTCAAATTTAATTTCAAGACTTAGAAACGAGTTTCAATTCATCCAATTGTAATCTTTTTTCTTTTGACGTCTTTGATGTTTTGTAATGCTTAAAGTTACTCCCACTACTCTCTGTATTACAAAAACCTCACAACAAGAGTACCTACCTAAAAGCAATACAATTTACAATTTTTTAGATGTTCTGTAGACTTGATGGGAACTATAATGTATTACTTATTTATTAATACTTTATTAAATACTTACACATTCGAATTTAAATCGACGATAACAATATTTGTAATTTATTTGAGGTAATAATACCAATTAGTGGATATGCGGAACCCCTGAGGGAAACGAGATTCGTTTTCAGTCTCTGGAGGTTCATATTGCTAAGTTTCAGGTACATCTTGATACCATATTATACACTACAATGTTTGTAGTGCTTACGTCTTACGTAAACTACACATTTGCAATTTGCATGTTTCATATAAGTTGCATGATGAGTCAAACAAGTAAACACCAACAATCTTTCATTGACCGTGACCATGGAATAAGATTACTAATAATTTTTAGAATGAAGACGTACCCTAAAACCATAAACTTCTCTGTCTACCTACTTACAATAAATACAGTATAGTATGATGAGGTCTACAATGGTTACGCAGGTCATGGGACATTATACTGGTATATAAAGGTAATATTTTACATTCTCTGATTCAGTTTGCAATCTAATCTAAAACAAAAGTTATCTCTAAAGTCCACGAATAGTAAACTATTTACCAAATGGGAAGCATATTGCTCTCCATTATATTGCTTGGGTTTGCAGCCCTTGCAAACAGCTATGGATACAAATACCAGTATAATCCGCTTTCTAAAGAATGCCAATTAATGCTAAATATACCTGGAAAACTGGACCCAATAACGTTTTCCGGATCCACCACAGATTCAAGTAAGCCTACTGTAATTTATTTTAATTGTAATGTTTTCCTTTAAATCGCATTAATTATATGACTATTTTTAAAATAGGATATTCTGAAAACTACGGTGGGCAAGGGGTCCAATCTGAATCTTCCTATGGGGGTAATAAGGATTACACTCCCTCTGCAGCGTCTAGTAGTTCATCTAACTCTTATTACTCAAAAGGTCAGTCTGCAGAAAGTTCTCACGAATCCGAAAATTCAAAAACTCACAGCTATGAGTCAGACTCAGATTATTTAGATCGACGGCCAGGGTCAGTGTCTGCAGCTAATTCAAATTACAACACAAATTACGAGGAAAGCCAATATGATAAAGAGCTGGAAGTAAAGCGGCTACGGGAGAGGGAAGAACAAAGGGACCGTGAGCGAGAAATCGAACGTCAAAAACAGCGGGAAATAGAAAAAGAGTTGCAACGAAAACGGGAACGCGAAAGGGAACGAGAACTCGAACGAGAGCGCGAAAGGGAAATAGTGAAGGAACTTGAAAGGAAAAGGGAGCGCGATAGGGAACGAGAGCGCGAACGAGAGCGCGATAGGGAAATAGCGAAGGAACTTGAAAGGGAAAGGGAGCGGGAGCGCGATAGGGAAATAGCGAAGGAAGTTGAAAGGGAGCGGGAGCGCGATAGGGAAATTGTAAAGGAAATTGAAAGGGAACGAGTTAAAGAAGTTCAAAGGGAGCGGGAGACCGAATACGAATCCAGTTCCAGCTACGAACAAAATAAAAAAGTCTCGAGCGCCAACGCTGATTTTGAAAATCGCTATCCCAGCGGATCCTCCAGTAGCGTTTCCTACGAAGAACCCTATCCTTCCCCAACTTCCAGCAGCAACTCTAACAAATACAACTCGCACTCCCAAAGTCACCTAGGATCTGCATCTGCGGAACAAGCGTATGCCAGTTCCAGCTCCAGTAATAAATATAATCCTTACGAAGAACCCGAATACAATCCGAACAAAGGAAATAAGGATTTCGTTGAAGCTACCAGCAGCCTCAACTCCAACAAGCAAGGTCAACAACAATCCTCATCAAGTATCCAGGAAGCAGGAATTGGAGGAAATCGATTTACAGGGACAAGCAGCATAAACAATTACAATACCCGACTCCCGTCAAGTTCTTCTCACGAGGAATCCATCTACTCGGGCAGCAATAAATATGGAAACAGAGAGTCTGAAGAATCTGCCTATGCAGGGTCAAGCAATGCAAATAGACAACCTTCATCTTCCCCTTTATCTGGTATTAGAGATAGGGATATCTGTTCTGGTGGAAGGGTATACTCAGAAAGTCTTGGAAGATGCGTTGAAAAAATTATTACAACCAGCACTTCAAATAAGAAAACTAGTTCATCCAACTCCCAACAATCCAGCACTTACAATGGTAAGTTTCAAATTCTCAATTCTCATATCACATATACTTAGTAACCATTTCTTATTTAAAAGCAATTTACAGTAAAGTAGAATAGATAACATAAATATACGCATAAAGTTCATAATATCAAAGATCGTGAAATTATTATCCTGCTTTCTGGTTATTTATTTAATATATATCAGAGATATTAAGCTACGATTTACTTAACACTATAACTATACTAAGCCACATAACTAATCACGAGTATTATGTATTTAACTGGCGATTTGTTATCAGGATAAGGTTAGATTTGATTTAAGTTTAAAAATACTCCCATAGGGGTACATGTAGTTAAATGGATGGAACACTGAAGTTCGTGTTTGAAAAAGCAATAGCTTGCGGCAATGCAATTTGCACGTACCTTAACTGGCAATCAACACCGTTACTAAAGTACAGATAGGCGTAAGGTATATTCTCTGCTTGTAATTATTATGTGATGTATATTTAACAAGTGTTTTGTTTTATTTGTCCTGCAGAGGAGAGCACTTCATATGGACCACCAGGGTCAGGGTCAGCTTCATCTTCCGGTATCGGAAGTTCTGTAGGGTCAATTGGTTCCTCTGTTGCTGCAAAGCAGGCCGACTACGATTACAATGAAGCTGTTCTTCATGCCCATAATAACTACAGAGCCAAACATGGAGTTACGGCTTTAATCTTGGATGAGGCTGTAAGAAATTGCTCTAGATAATTAAATTACAGTTTTGTTTCCATTGTGTTGATGCTCTTGTATTTTCGATACAATAATATTTTTAAATTCAATAGATGAGTTATGCAGCCCAACGACATGCAGCAAAACTGGCTTCTGGAGCCCCCTTTGAACACAGTTATGATGCTAAATCTGGAAAATTTGGAGAAAATATTGCATTAAGATCTGGATATTTGTCTCCCTCAGCAGTTACGAATATTTGGTACAAGGAACATCTCAACTATGACTACAGTTTTCCCGAATTAGTGTACAGTTCTAAAAGATCAAACGTTCGCTTTACTGCGTTGATCTGGAAATCCACAACAAAGCTCGGAGTTGGGAAAGCCACAGGCGACGATGGAAAGACGTATGTCGTTGCCAATTACTGGCCACCTGGAAACTACGAAAGTCTTCTTACAGAGAACATCTTCCCTCCTGTTTACTGATTTTAATTTATTTTTTATACCCTTCGCATATAATTTAATATTAAATTTGTCTTAGTTATCATGTTAGATAATAGTATCTAGATAAGTTTTAAATATGGAAGCATTATATTATGCAAAATGTACATCGAAACTGAATGGAAGTACGACATATATTACTTACATGAAATAATAAGTACACAAAGAGCTGAACAATTTTGTTTTATTTTTATGATTTTAAGCTGTAGTAATTGCTGTAGGTCTTACTCACTTTCCATCTTTGTTATCTGTCCCACCGTGAATAAATATAGTACAAAGGCATTTTTTCTTTTATAAGTAAGTTATTGAGCATGAGAACAAAATTGGAGAATTATAGGGTTACATTACAACACGCGAGGAAAAAATGTTGATTTTTTCGCATTATTGACGCTTGCTGTTTAGCTTCCAGCCAATGCTGTCACAAAGATGTCAGATGAAATGGCTACGTTACAATATATATAAAATTACATGATTACACTACAAACCTATACTTAATAATTTAAAACACGAAAATAAAATATATTCGGGCGATTATTGCTATTGATCATAACCTCTCTTATTACACCGTACTATGAACTAGTTTCCTAGTTGTTAATCTCTAATTTGAAATGAAAATTCGTGAACTACGTGTCTTGTAAGTGTAAATTCAATCCTGCACCACAGTAGTAGAGGCACGCAATAAAATACAGGAGACTTTACTAGGTACTACTAGTATGGTCAATTTCTTGTGAATCACAGATTCATCTAGTCTAGACCTTGTTTACACATCCTACTAAAATAAGTTTACTTAAATCACCATTCGCCAAGAGATTTCAGTTGTTGGAAACTGTGTTTTAGCAGTTCTTTTAGACGACAGCATTAAAGGCTCATTATAGACAGAGAATATACATTTATAAATGTACACTGTTTTTCACAATGAAAAATTGTTACGAAGACACAGTAATCAGATTTATAGTATTTAAATAACATATAAATATATATAATACTATTAATGTTAAAAGAACAAAATTGGAGTCATTTCGTTTGTAAAAATAAATGATAATGCAATATGCTTATGTTGCAGTTTGCTGGAAACGCAGTTTGTTTTAAATCGTGCTAGTACGGCTTAAAACAAACAAACAATCCTCAGTATGCATGGTTCAATCTAACTTACTAATTACTATAGTATGGTTTAAAACAATATAATAGAGATTAAACCGAGACTAGATGGTTGTTTCACGTGCTAAATTGTTCATCGCTTTAGTTCTAAGTGAAAATGTGTGAGTGACTGAGTAATGGATCAAACATTATTATGTATCACGAGATACATTATCATTTCACCATAGCTGTCTGTGAGTCAGTTAGTAAGTCCACGCTCAACCTTTCGAACGCGTCCACTTTTTTAAATTCTGTTTTCAGACTTCGAAAGAGGAGGTCAAAATTAATCTAAGTGCATTTGAGCCAAATCGGCCACACTCCTATGGAGTTGTGTGTGACCACGCCCACTTATTTTTAAATACAACCATATGGCAATTGGAGTATCGTTGAAAGCTGTATTATTTCCCCACACTTTTAATTAAAAAGCCTACAAAAATATGAATTTAGTCTTTTTTATAATGAAAAAAATCTTTTAAAATTTTAGTGACATCACCTATACATAATGGAATGTTTCCCATAAAGATAATATGCGAAAGATGTGAATATACTTGGTTATTTTTATAGTATATTCATATCTTTGTAGAACTTTTAATTAAGAGTAGCGCAATAATATTTTTGAGCCCTACTCCTCAATTTGAGGTAATATAAATTCGAGGTAAATAATTACATTTGAGGTGAACTCTATAAATATTTGAGGCAAACCCTATATTTTTGAGGTGAACTTATATAATTTTGCTAGTTGTTTCTTCCTATTACGAGACACAGGCCACAGGGAACGCGATTTTGTCATTTCGCACATGCAAACACTTTTAATGGATTCTGAGAAATTAGGATCACCGACCTTGGGTAGTAGTCTCGAAACCTCGAGAACCTTAACTGTCCTTCCGGGTTAAAGCTAGTTGCTGTATGCTGTTAGCCGAATATAGAAATACTTTTCACCTCGAATATAATCCGCGGATATAAAAATTACACTTCAAAATAGGGTGTCAAAAAATTAAAATTGTTTAGTTTCGGTAGGAATTTACTATAAGTATTTATTTCAGTTAAACGGTAAGATCAGGTGGACGAGTAGAAAGGTTATGAAAAAGTGTATTAGTACAATAGAGATACTACATAATAGTACTTACTACCTATATATCTATTATTATTAGTACTTGTTTCATGCAAGGCAACAAATATCACTTTGGCATTTCTTTTGGTTTTATCAAAGAAAAACAGTTACTGAAGCTAAATGATATTTCAATTACATCAATAGCAACTATTCCATACTTAATTCACGTAATCCTTTAATCCCCTCAATAGAAACGCTCTGATGAACAAATAAATAATCATACGTCATCCCCGATGTAATATTTCTTACAAATTTGTAATTTTTTTCTCGCATAAAATGTCTTAGTTCCCTTTCAAATATAAGAACATATTCTATGGAGAAGATCTTGATAAACACCTCGTCGAAAGGAAGGGTATTTAATATACCCATTTCGGATCCTTGAACATCTAAGGTGAATAAATCAATTTCGGTTACGTTTATTGCTGAAAGCAGAGTAAAGAGAGGTACGCAGGTTGCCTCCGTTTTTACCCAAAGCTTTGGATCCAATTTGGCATCGCCCTTGTCATTTGTAGGTAGTCCGGTCCATTGCTTTAAAATAAATTTAAAATAAATATATTAAACTATGTATTTGCTACTTGACAACTAAAATGCACAAAATTATAGAATAGACGATCAAGTAACCTTATTTTGCATTAACGGTCTGGCTGCATTTAACATTCCTTGACCTTGACTGTAAGTGTTGTGCAGAAAAGTAACATTTTCAATTTTTCCAGATGTAGATAAACATGTATTACTCAACCAAGCCTTACGATTCTTCTTCTTTAGCTTTGCAAACTCAATGGTGTCCGGCTCGATTAGAAGTCCACTCCATTGGTAATCCCGTTCTAACAATAAGGTCGTCGACAAGAATTCTCCGTCGTTTGCTCCGCATTCAATAAAAAAACCATTTCTTTTTCCTTTAAGTATTTTTCTGACCCATTGATATTCGCCAGCATAAGGGTCCCCTTTAGGATTATTTAAATTATATTCTTTATCCGTAGGTGGTATCAGAAAATGATCTTTAACATACTTAACAAGGTTCTCATTGTTTTGCTTAACATTATTTTTTGGGAATTCTGAAATCCATTCGGCTTCAGTTCTGTACTTTTGGGTATCGACTTTTCCGTATTCAAAAGGTAAAGCTTGATCAGATAATATTTTGAAGAACAAAAAAACTCCAACCACTATTAAGGCTACGTAAAAAGTAGGATTTTGGCGGACACGCAACATTTGTAATATATTAGTGCTAAACTGCTAAAGATATGCACGATATGCTAAATAACGGAAGGGAAGAGGTATTACAACGAGGTGGCAAATTATCAACAATATTCTATATGCTACGCGGCTATGGTGTTAACATTTACTTCCGGGTATATGAAAATGCAATATACAATAGTTCTTTTCATTTACATAATGCATGTATGAGCTAGAGAACTCCAGCCATGATAGAAGGACAATGACATTATACAGTTATACAGCCCATCCAAAGTCAACTACTGACTTTAGATATAATATTAAATAAGAAAAAGATAAAAAAGAATATGAATTATAAAACCTTAACCATTTAATTCCTTTGGCTGGTAACAATAATATGTGAAATCATAAAATAAGACACAAATGTATGTACTAATAGTAAAAGGCAATACAAATAAAGACAGTAATTTTTTTTTAAATGCTGGAAAGCAAATAGGTAAAATTATAATGATTATACATACATATAACACTCATTTCACGAATTCTGAGTTATCCGTATGCAGGTGAGACAGTTGATGGTCAACGGTTAAGTCAAAGTTAATTCAGAATAGCAGTTTTACACCTATTGCAAAAATAGCCCTTTCATTACATACATTTATATTTAACGTCATGAATGCATTGAAGATAATTGCTTAGTAGTTTACCTAGGGATTCGACGTATTCGGGGAAATTATTTGTCGTTGTCTCCTGCAAAAAATGCAAACATTAAAATTAACTAAATATATACATTTTTTCCAAAATATATTACATATAACACCGAAAAATGCATCTATTATTCATTTAACCGGCGTGCCGAGGTCCTGTGGAATTTTTTCTTCCTATAAATATTTTCTAATCTACGTATGTATTCGTATTACATCGATTAGTTAATATTCTTTTACACTTAATAATAAGCAAATTTTACGGTATAATTGAAGGTATAGTAATATAATGTAAGCAAACTAATGTTGCGTACAATATGTAAATAATACCTCATACTGTAGTACATACACAAATGCAATGAAATTGTATAAATTCATTTTCTAGGACTCCATAATAATACTTATAGTACATATTTGTGAAATTCTCAGAGAACACGTCACTATTTGTCTAGTCTTTTACTTAGTTTCAGTCGTGCTGTATATTAATTTAATACTTTTGAAAATACAAACGTTTCAAATAGAGGTTTTAGGTTATCGGGAAATGCGGAATGCATTTAACTTTTATGAACTCTAAAATTTCAGCCTTTGATTTCAGCAAGTATTGTTAATTTACCATAGTAAGAAGTATGATGTTGGAAAAGTATAGAATTGTCTCTTCAACATATGGTGCTACTGAATGGTCATTTAACTGGTTGACCCCAGAGACCAAAAGTTCGGAAATCTCCTCCCACTCGGTGATACGCTCATCGTCAATTATGAAATTATCCCAGTACAGGTCACACCAGTCCAAATCAATGTTAAATTGAACATCCTCTGCACGCAATCGATTTTTCCTTTCTCCTATTTTGATGTCAATTGATATTTTAAAATTTTCCAACATGCTTGCAAATAATCCACTGCCAGATAAAGTGGGGCCTGGGTCTGAATCATCCTTCTCGTTCCACATGAACTTTTTATCCTTGATTTCCATTTCCAGATGAAGTGATTCAACTAATTAAATTAATTAAATACGTAATTAGCGTTATTTCCATTTCACATAAAATAGCTTCTGAAATAAGGACTTACTTTCGACACTTAATTCAGGCAGACTGAAATCAAGGTGTACGGTCATAGTCGTAGTATTATATGTTGTGTTCCATTTTATTTTAGATAATCCCGAAATCTCTAACTTCCTGCAACCGTAGTATCATTACTATTTTAGGAAACCTTTAAACTAAATAATTGATTGATTAGTTTTTTTGAACCTATCTATCTTACGTGATTTCGATATATCCATTAATATCTTGATCATAATCCGACAAACTAATTGGTATAGGCAAATAATCAATTCGAAGTGGGTCAATTCCATCGAAAAAGGATCCATCGTCATTTTCGATAACATTTTCTAACTCGTTCAAAATAAAGTTGTGTATGTTTTCTAAACAAAGAAAATTACATATATGTACATTATGTACTGTACTACCTTACCTTTGATCATATTTGGATTTTAAATGCTGAATTACTTAATTAAATGTATTGTCCCCTAAGCATGTCAAAATTTTGCCCAGTTAATGAAATATCATTTCTATACATTATATTTACTTTTAAGGGAAGTGTAATAACAGTAATATTATGTACATATATGTATCATAATCATATAAAAACATTACTCAAATAATAAAATATTTATACCTGAGGATACATCAGAGAACCCAACGGTGCTTAATGAAAGACACCCTAAATAAAGTATAGAACCAATTAATACCCTAACCATCTTTTAAAATGATAGTAGAATAGTACTAGCGTGTTTATTACGATGAAATGTTACCATAAATTATATATACTGAACTACTTAACTGTGAAAACAAATAAATTCTTTAGGTCTCTAATACTTATGTGAACAGTCAAAGAGCAGCACCATTAAACAATAAACTATAATAAAGATTTGACGCGTACGTAAGCTTGTACAATTGTCACAAACAAAAACACGAAAATAAATTAGCGTTATCAATTTAACCTTCACCTATTGTTTGATTTCCAGGACAGGATGGCCAATGACGATTACTAGAAAAATGTACACAGTCATGAATGACTAATGTCGTAGACTGGGACTTTGATTCCAATCCGAAGTGCACTGTACTTGATTTGCAAGTATGTGGGTAAGGTGCATATATAGTTAATGTACTAGGCTCAAATTTTCAGCTTCGTAGTTGAATGAAACCAGGGATAATGAATAATATGTTGCAGTTCATGAAAATACGCTATCCGTAAAAAGTATTAGTTATTCATTAAATGTGTATATTACTTATTGTCAAAATAAAGGTAATTATCATTCCAAGGAAATAAGTTGTGGTGTGGTGTAATTGCATATTAGTATTATCGGTTCCAAAGGATACCAATGCAAATCAAAAAGGAAGTAGTTTTATATTACTTTTACATAAAAAAATTAATACAGTGTTTTCGGATAATATTCAGCAATAGTAATACTACGATGTAAACCATATACTGATGATTGTTTGTTTTAAACCCTAGTTCAGAAAACAGTCTGACTTTCAATATGAACTGTCTGCAACATATAGTATAATCCAGAGGCTTGTATTTGGCAAGCAAAACCTCGACTTTTATCAGTTACAATTAGGTACTTATCATAAGGTAAAATCAGACATGGTTTACAATTATCGAATCAACTCAGATTTACAAGCGTTTAAGCCATTTATTTCAGCCAGTTTCTAAATGTACAGGTAGGTATCTCAGTCAAATTAACTAATAATATGCAATATGGTTGTTTTTACATATGATATACACCGTAGTCAATTAAAAACTTTTACTAACTATATAACTGTCCTAGAAAGCGACAAATTTTATGTTCTAAGTCCAATAAGTACCTATACATAGTCGACTTGTGCTATTTGACTTTCCGATGTAGTAATCGTGATAGATAAACAAAATGCATATCAGCAAATTAAATTAGCAGCAAATGAAAATTAAATAAACCGTGGTAAACAGCTGTAACAATGTAGTGGTAATTTATTTACATACAATAGATAACCGCTATAAAAGAACCCGAAACCATATGGAACCGTTGACTACTAATTAGGGGTAGTATTCAGGAGACACATTACTCAATTCTGAAAACAGAATTCAAAAATGTTAAATTTTAAGAAAAGGGGGCGGGGTAATACAAGGAGTGGAGCGATTTGGTCCACTTTTGCAGAATTTATTATCCAGCAGGCATTCTTTAATGTAGTGTCCCACTACATAATAAACAGCATATTATGCATATGCAAATAAAATATGCATATTATTATGTAGATATACATGTGCATAGTGCATATTCAAAGGTAAATCTTTAAACAGAATAATGTGCGAGTGATTTAGAAAACTGCCATCTGCCGGTCATTACTGCTTTTAAATTTTAAAAATCATGAGCTGAAAAATCAATTTTCATTAATGCAGTGTTTTAAATGCAGTACTTACCATAAATACTACAATACTAATAAAAATGTCAACTCATATGTGGGCGCATTTTGTCATCATATTACCCATATTATTTTGGCAGCCCATGGTATGTGGTGCATTTTACGGCTTGTATTGTAGTTATCAAGTGACTATACTCCAGTAGTCTGACATTTTTGCCTTAAATTATCTTTTTTCCTTTTTCAGTGTTATACTAAATTACTATTTAATGGAATAAAAATATTTTTCTGTTTTTGTATCCATTTAAATAATCTGTCTGTCATGACTGTTTCATCAGTATATCAAGAACGGATAAAGATAATTTATTTTCTACAATACCTTCAAAGTCTATTCATGCTGTGGTACGCGTGTACATAATGGAAAATCGTCTAGCCCTATAATATTTAGTATAAATAAATTATGAACTTTAGACTCCACTGTAGTGCAGTGTCAGGATGATATGTATTTTCCACTACAATAACCTACCTAACCTAACAGATGCATTTTTTTTGTTCAACAACTATGTCCGATTCAAAAAGGAAAATCAATAACACTTCCAACGAAAACTTTTATGGGACATACGACATACTAAAACAATAATTGATACTATTGATGACAATTACATGGAAATTAGTATAATATAATGAGCGATAATTTTCCGTATATTAATACATAGTAGTACATATAAACGAAACATCAAGAATTCTACTTGCTAAGGAAATTCTAAAAGGAAAATACAATATGACATGAATGCAATAATGTGGAGTATACTAGATGGATACAATGGCATGCTCATCAGTTGATTGAGTAAAATCATTGTCATTAAAATTTTTACTACTTTCTTGGAGTTGAAAATGAATATCTAATAAATACTGATATAACCCTTTTAACAGTATGTTTTCGGTAATTTCGACCTTGAGGAGGGATATATACTATTTAGGTGATAGATTGACCATGCAGAATACAGAAGACAACATTATGGACTACTTTTAGTACCAACACCAATATTTATTGAAGCTTCCTTGTAAATGGAGCTCCAGCCCGCTATGTCACATATCCAATTTCGGGCGTTGCCATCATTTCTATTCTACAAATGAAAATTGCTCTAATTACTTACTACCTTTGTACCACATTGCGTTGTGCTGTGAATCTAAAGGTGTTATTTAGCTTGATATTGTTGCATGGGTTTCCATTTTTAGTTTTGAATTACTTAAAATAGGTATTATAACTACCCCTGCTGAGCAATCTTATTCCAAACAACTGGTTTGACAGTTCTCTTTTTTCGATCATTGTGATCAATATAATAATCATGCATAAAACAGCTTCCGCCAACATGTGTACAAATTCTAATAAGGCTTTTATCTATCCGTACAAGGAAAGTTGAAAAATAAAGTTACAAAGTTACATACATAATACTATCAACATAATTTAATTTTTATTATAGCAACAAATCAAATAAACTGTTTTTGGTTTCAACTAGTAATATGGAATGGAGGACTCTCTTCGTCTAATTATTGATAGCTTAATGGACTCCAGGTATATAAACAGGGTCAATTTTAATCGGGGAATTTAAAGCGACTGAGATATTGTATTGCAAGGCCTTAACCAAGCTATCTGTGGCAATGAACTCTTCAACTTTCGCCTTTTTGCTCGTCTCCAGCTTTTGCTGCAACAGAAAGGTAAAACATTTCTCACGTAAATCCTATACTCGTATAATATTCTGTATCATTTTAGGAACTATGACTCAAAATTTCAGAAATCGAATTTCATTTTAAATTATGTTCCTTTATGCAAGTCATTTGAAGAGTCCACATGCTACCCTACAAATATCGCATGCAATAATTTTGGTATTTATCTTATTTAAGGGGGACTCGATGGGTAGCACGGATAGGAGAACGGGTCACCAGTACAAGTTAGACAAAAATGGGTCACA